>JAYKKM010000442.1:3447500-3485000 GCA_035772405.1 Chrysogorgia sp. JL179-B06
ACATGTTTCACAGTATAAAGCTAATAGGGCTTTCAAATTACACGGTCAGACCGGTCTGTCCGGCAATATTTTGCTAAATGGAACACGATACGTTTGAGGAGTGCGGCTGGTCTGCCAGGAAAATGTGGGCCTAATCAAGAGGAGGTACATTTTGCCGGACTAACCAGTCTGACCGTGTAAATGGAAAGCCCCAATAACCCTGCCAGCCCGGTTTCATGTATTCATCCATCTGGTGTTTGCCAGAGTAAAATACTAAAAGACCACCACACTTAGTGAAAGCATGAATCAGATTATCCCTTTCACAACTAGATGTCTTCCTTGTTTCAGAATCATCCTCGTTTCAGAATCATCCTCAGAGAAACATAAGGACATTTTCATGATTTCTTACACTGCTAAATCAATAAAAATAATTGAACTCAAAAGGGAAACTGTAGTGTCCTCGTAACATTTGATAATTTATGTATAATTTATGCATGTATTTAAGCTATATAAGACTACCGTATTGTGCAATTAAATAACTATTATACCGAAGTAATAAAAGAGTCTGAGATTCTACAATGGCGACGAGGATATACTGATTTAAAGTACGTAAAAAAAGATTGTACAATATGGCTGCAGAAGCAAGCATTAACTTCCCACCATTTGATCCAGATTTGGAACCGACGACGACAGGCATTCGGTTCAAGAAATACCTTGAGAGATTTAAGAACTATCTTGTGGCGATTGATGTAAAAGACGAAGCAAGAAGGAGAGCTATATTTATACATTGTGCTGGACCAAAGGTGCAAGATATATTTGACACGTTAGAAGAAACAGGTGAAGACTTCGAAACCGCCGGCAAGAAGCTTCAAGAGTACTTCGAGCCGAAGAAATACCTGTTGTATAATATATACCAATTCCGCACAGTTCAGCGCTCTGAACTGAAGAAGAACAACGAAATTCGCCTCACCGTAGATATGCGCGTGGCCAATAAAGCCATACCTCGAACACATAACATTATGCCAACAGTCGAGGACATAATAACGGAACTGAACGGAGCCACAATATTTTCACATATAGATATGAAGCATGGATACCACCAATTAGAGTTAAATGAAAATAGCCGGAACATTACTACGTTCTCAACGCACACGGGACTGTATAGATACAAGCGATTGAATTTTGGTACAAAATCGGCCGGAGAAATATTCGATTATACCATACGAAAAGAAATAACACAAGACATCTCGGGTTGCATAAACATTTCGGATGACATTCTGGTGCATGGGAAGACAAAGAAGGAACATGATGAAAGTCTGAGGCGGGTACTGGAACGAGCTAAAGACAAAGGAATAACCTTTAACCCAGAAAAATGCGAATTCGGCAAAGAAAGCTGCAGATATTATGGTCTGATTTTCTCCAAATTCGGAGTATCACCTGACCCGGAAAAAGTAGAGGCAATTAAAGCCGCCGAAGCTCCAAGAAACGCAAAAGAATTAAATTCATTCTTATGTACTGTACAGTACAATTCTAGATTCCTTGAAGGCTATACAGCGAGTACGGATACTCTACGAGAATTGGTCAAAGCAAAGAAATTCGTGTGGGAAAAGAAGCACCAAGAGGCATTTCAGAGACTAAAAGATGGTTTGAGTTCGGATACCGTTCTTGCTTATTTTGACCCACGAGCACAGCATGAAGTACACGTTGATGGATCGCCGATCGGAGTATCAGCAACTTTGGTGCAAAAGAGAGGAGATGACGAATCATGGCGGGTGATACAATATGCAAGTAGAGCGCTGAACTGTGCGGAAAAGAAATATTCACAGATTGAACTGGAGATGCTGGCAGTAGATTTTGGATGTAAGAAGTTTCATATTTACCTCTATGGAAACCCGTTTGTTGTTGTGTCAGACCACAAGCCCTTAGAAGTAATATTTAACAATGCTAGACATAAGACATCCCTGAGGCTGCAACGAATCTTAGTTCGCATGATGGATTATGATTTTACCGTTACATATAGACCAGGAAAAGATAACATATCCGATTATACATCTAGACATCCTGTGCAGTCACAAGGTGCTATAGAAAACGACAAATCCGACGAAGTTCAGCAGTATGTCAATTTCATTATAAAGAATAATATTCCAGCAGCAATCAGTAGATCAGATATAGTAAAGAAAACTGCCAAAGACAACGTCCTACAGAAACTTATGAAGTGCATAGAAGAGGGAAAAATCGACCACAAGGACGTGGACCTTAAGCCATATAAGGACATATTCACAGAGCTGACCAATGTAGAAGGAATGGTGGTCCGAGGTGAAAGAATCGTGATACCTACGTTGCTCAGAAAAAAGACGGTAGAAATAGCCCACGAGGGACATCAAGGGATAGTTCGTACGAAACAGATCCTGAGAGCACATGTCTGGTTTCCGGGTATTGATGACCAAGTTAAAAAGGTGGTTCAAAGATGCATACCGTGCCAAGCTGTCACACCCGAATACAACAGAGAACCTCTACAGATGACACCTCTACCCCTTGGGCCGTGGAAGAAGGTCAGCATAGATTTTGCAGGGCCATTTGGCAATCGTATGGCGCTGGTTTTATGGGATCAATACTCAAGGATGCCCATAGTGGAATTTGTGTCCACAACATCCGCAGAATCTGTTGTACCAAGGATGGAAAAGATATTCACAACATATGGAGTGCCTGAAGAGATAAAGTCAGATAATGGTCCTCCTTTCAATAGTAAAAAGTTTTCAGAATACGCAGAGGAACAAGGTTTCAAACATCGCAAAGTTACCCCAGGATGGGCTGAAGCAAATGGTGATGTAGAACGATTTATGCGAACGGTAAAAAAGAGTGCAAAAATCGCAAAAATGGAAGGAAACAACGTGGAGCAGGCAATACAAAAAACGGTTAGAAGCTATAAGGCAACACCACATCCGGCTACTGGATATAGCCCCAACAAGCTAATGTTTGGAAGAGAATTAAAAGGAAAACTACCAAATACAACAGAAAATGAAATCAATGAAGATATTCGCAAAGAGGTGAGAAATAGAGACTATGCGAAGAAACGACAATGGAAAGCGTATGGAGATGATCGAAGGAATGTTAGCAGTAGTCGAATTGAAATGGGTGATCAAGTACTAATCAAACAAAAACGAGAGAACATGTTGACACCACATTATGATCCAAGATCATTCACCGTCATTGGTATAAAGGGTAGCATGATTACCGCAGCTCGAGAAGGCGAGATAAAAAGTCGAAATTCATCTCATTTTAAACGCTTGAAACGAGAAGACAAAGACAATGTGGCGACATATCCAGAAGACAGTCTATTAGAAACACCAAATGCCGACGCAGTAACCACAGACCGATCAGATCAAGAATCAAGTTCCACAACGGAGTTACAAAACGATCCTATTAGCGCAGAAGACGAAAATGAAGCGACTTCTCCAGAAACAGATCAGAATAATATCCCACCCAGGCGATCCACACGAAATAGACTTAACACAAAGAATACCCTATATAAGGACTTTGTATGTGACTAGATTGAACATGGAGGAGGTGTAGTGTCCTCGTAACATTTGATAATTTATGTATAATTTATGCATGTATTTAAGCTATATAAGACTACCGTATTGTGCAATTAAATAACTATTATACCGAAGTAATAAAAGAGTCTGAGATTCTACAGAAACCAGCTCACCACTCAACCTGTTGAGATATGAGTAGTTGTCACAAGAATATCTCATGCACTTACATGGAATAAAACACGCCTCCAATCACTATGCGGTTTGATAGCTCAACAGGTAGAGAGCAAACTGGTATCTTGAAGGTGCGAGTTCAAATACCGCTCAAATCAGGCGAAATATTTTGCTTGATTTTGCAGTCAAGACAAAAGAAAAAGTATGAAATTGAGGTATCCAGGGAATAATAAACCAGTAGCCTTTGAACGACACAGCTTTTGCGAAATCGTTTCGCAACCTCCGTCAAACATGAATCCACCAAGGCCAGGGACCAACCATTTCGAGTTTATTCCCCACAACTTCTTCGAGTAAAGGGATCCATGACATCCATTTTTTTCATGCCATAATCTGACTTATTTTCTGCTCCTCTGACAGCCTTAATCCACTCCCGCTCCACAGAAAATTTCATCTCTGTCAGTAAAGTATTCCAAAACCTTTCGCCACGCTCCGATGGCATCCAAAAGCAGCTTATATTTAATTTAGAACTTTGCTCACTGTTGTTTGCCGTGTTCGGATTGTCCGCCATCTTTGATTTTTTGCTTACTCTAATGGCACACAGCGCTGACAATACGCGCCCGCGCTAGTGGGAGAAAATATTCCCAATCTGACCACCGTGGTATTAAACGTGTAAATGAATATCCTTTTGTTCGTATTGGCAGTTTAGTTATGCTTATTGAACTTGTGTAAATGCTATTGAAATTGACCTTTATTCTTAAGTGAACAATTCATGTAATTGAAAATTAATAAATGTTAATGATATTCTGCTCGTTTAAATGAATATACCAAAGTTTTATTGATGTATCGCCAAATTTTATTGACTGTTTGTTTGTGTTTAATGCGGGGCAGAAGGTGTAATGTTTAAAACACGAGCAGCAGTGTTTTATCAGATATAAAACACGAGGCGCAAGCCGAGTGTTTTATATCTGATAAAACACTGCTGCGAGTGTTTTAAACGGCTTAAAAAACGACCAGCATTTGGTAAGTTCGTTGGCGTAGTAATTTTGAAAAATAACGTTGTCTAAGCCGAGAAAATCAAAGCTAAAGTTTATGTAAATTAGGATGAATCTTTATCACATATAAAGATACGACCCGGTGGTGATTTTCCTTTGTGTTTTTTTTAATGAGTTTTTTTAAGTACTATTTACAAAACGAGTTGGAGGGCTTTATACACCGATAAAGCCCGATAACGAGTTTTGTAAATGGCTTAAAAAACGTCCATTAATTAGTATTTATCTATTGTGTGAAATTATTTAGCAATGCAAACGAGGGACACGCTGCAGTGCGTTTGGACTGCTGCTTGTGCCGCAGCATAGTTTTGGTATAATTGTGAGATGAAGCGCTTCAGGCTGGCTGAATGAGTGTTCTATCAAATTTAAAGACACTGATGTTTTATTAATGAGTGTTCTATCAAATTTAAAGACACTGATGTTTTATTAAAGAGTGTTCTATCACATTTAAAGACACTGATGTTTTATTAATGAGTTCTCTACTAGCTACATGGTAGAAAGATTGATTAAAGATGCATTTCTTTTGTGTTTTCTTCATGCATTATTAATTAGTTTTTTAAATATATATAAACAAATAAATCCGATCTGAGATCAGGACGTGATCAGGGACTAAACGCCGGTCGATATTAGCACCCTCGTCCTCAGGCCTTCAGCCTTCGGCGAAGCGCCGGGCTTGAGGATAAATGACTTTATTTCATGAGGGTAACACTTGACAGTAATAAAACTGATAAATTCGTGGCCCTCGACCAACTAAATAAATTTTACAGCAGAAATTATCTAAACTATATTACAATTAATGAGAATATACAGTATATAATTAAATAATCCCCTCGCCCGGCGCAAAGCGCCGGCTGAAGGCCGAAGGCCTGAGGGCGAGGGTGCTAATATCGACCGGCGTTTAGTCCCTTATCACACGAGATGGAAGGCCGATCCTGATCTCGGATCGGGTTTATTTGTTTATATATATATATATATGATCAACCGTCCTCATGCGCGGCATCGGAAAATTTGGCACTGGTAACTAGATATAGACAGAAGCTGATTGGTAGACATCTGCATTTGAATTAATATTTAAATTGCAACCGTCACATGATTGCGAATGCAAAAATTGAAACGGTATTGAAACGGTTTTTTGGTGCGTCAAATTTGGCGTAATGTAAATTTAAATTGACGCCAGCGCGACAAACCGCTTTCCGGAAGAAGCCGCCATTCGCCGACAGCGAATGTATGCCATAAAAACCAGCCATTTCCTCACAAAATCATCGGATGCAGTAATGTTACTATAGAAATTATCAGCTGATTTCATGCCGAAACTGTACTGTTGAAGGACAAGATAATCAAAGACAGGCACAAGTAAAAGGTAAATACATTGTCACCGACTCACCGGTCTGTGTTGAGCAATTAATTTGCCTTTTCTGCATAGTTGTTTTTGGTTAGGGTTAGGATTAGGGTTAGGATTTTGGTGATATTTTCCAGCATTTCGTTGAATTCTAAGAGACTATAGCGTCGTACGGTTACCGTACGAACAGCCATACCTTCAGTTCAGTGCTTCACTTTATCGTTTAACTTTTTGACTTGACTCGCTAATTTTATGTAATTTAAACAATTGTACACTGTATTGTGTATTTGCTCCAAGCTCCGAAATCTAATAGACACATTTTGAAATACTTAACAGAGAGATTTGGAAAAATTTGAAGGTGTGTAATGTTTTGAATGTTTAGAATTTTCAAAACATATATGTACTAGAAATACGAATTCGCAATAATCCCCTCGCCCGCCTTCCCCCCCCCCCCCCTACGGGAATTTATCCATCCATGGTGCCCAGACCTCGCACGCCGTGGCCGTGTATTTCTGTTTTGCAAAAATTCACAATTTCCAAAAGCCCGTTTCGTCGAAGAAATGTTTGAACGTTATCTCGGCCAATATTTAACCGATTTAAACTCTGAAAACAGATTTGGAATTAGCGAGTCGACATACATAACATACGCGTTTACTATATTACGAGAACGTGAGTACCCTTCGTAAAAACGGTTTAAGTACTTAGAAACTAGTCGATTATAAACTGGTCACTTCATCGTATATTATTTTGAACGTTATCTCGATCAATATTTAACCGTTTTCAATTCTGAAAACAGATTTGGAATTAGCGAGTCAAAATACATCACATATGTGCCTACTATATTACGAGAATGTGAATACCCTTCGTAAAAATGGTTTATGTACTTAGAAAGTTAGTCGGCTTTGTCGGCTATGATTAGCCGGTCACTTCGTCGAATATTATGTTGAATATCTCGATCAATATATAACCGTTTTCAATTCTGAAAACAGATTTGGAATTAGCGAGTCAAAATACATAACATATGTGTCTACTATATTACGAGAACGTGAATACCCTTCGTAAAAATGGTTTATGTACTTAGAAATTAGTCCGGGCTTGGTCGGCTATGATAATCTCGATCAATATATAACCGTTTTCAATTCTGAAAACAGATTTGGAATTAGCGAGTCAAAATACATACTCGGACTCGGATTTCTATTTCCTCAAAAAACTATGTCTCTTGTGACGGTTCAATTTAATCTGAGTATCTAGTTATCAGTGCCACATTTTCCGATGCCGCGCATGAGGACGGTTGATCATATATATATATATATATATATATATATATACCTATAAACTGATCCTAGATCTAGGAACGGCTTGGATCTCGCGTGATAACGGACTAAACGCCGGTCGATATTAGCACCCTCGCCCTCAGGCCTTCGGCCTTCGGCCGGCGCTTCGCGCCGGGCGAGGGGATAATATTTTGACAGTTGGAATTAAATCCAGGCAGTTTAAAATATATTATATACCATTTGTTCTTTATAATATTGCAGAATAGTAAGTGGTAGTACAAATTTTGGAATTGCATGTACAGTATGTTTATTATTTTATTGAAATTATAAATACTATGCTTGACAATTAGCCTATATATACAGTAGTTTAGGGTGAAAAACATGTATACTATTGCTGTGTTTATATGACCTAGGCCTGGCCTACAATTTTGTAGCAATAAACAAGCATTACTGTATACTTGTCAGTGTTAATATATACATTGCTGTAGTGAATAAGGGAGCGCTCGGGGGGAAACAGGCAATACAGTACATGGATGATTGTCAAGCAAGCTCATATCCTCAGAAAAATTATTCTGTGTCGCGGACAGGGATAACTTCCTGATTTCCAGTGAGATGCTCTAACCATTGAGCTACCAAGACTCAGATGGCGAGTGAAGGTTACATTGATGTACTGATTCTATTGATATATGTCTGCCTATAAAATGCAGCTCGCATTTGCATACAGCAGTGTATATTTAACACACCCAGTCATTACTGATATATATATATAGTAACTGCTGCATAGGCAGTACATATATCATTAGAACAGTAAACCTCTCTCCATCTGAATCTCGATGGCTAAATGGTTAGAGGCCGTCACTGGCAATAATGTTATGACGATATGATCTTGACGTTCATGTTTTGTATTCTATATATAATCTGTGTTTACAGTACTCCATCCATTATGGAACATGTTAGACCTACAGTTACTTCGCTGGCCTAGTGGGTCACAATTTATTATGTTGCGCTCTGTCAATGTAAAATACAGCTTATTATTATCATGTTCACATTGGGTATGTTGACACTACTAAGTACTGTGTTAGCTAGATCATTGTCGACAAGCAGACTAGGCATGGCATCCTGAAGATACTGTAGGTTATAATATATATGTTTAGATACTATAGTACACAATGCCATATATATATATATATATATATATATATATATATATATGCTTTGTTACATGGCAAATATGGTACAGTGGATCTGCAATCTGCATTAGGCATTATTATTATTAGTATTATTGTTAATGCATTATTATTATTAGTATTAATAATAATAATAATAATAATAATAATAATCCCCTCGCCCGGCGCGAAGCGCCGGCCGAAGGCCGAAGGCCTGAGGGCGAGGGTGCTAATATCGACCGGCGTTTAGTCCCTTCTCACGGTGCTGTCTGCAGAATTGGTTATGCATCAACCGTCAACCGCCGTCCAATTTTCGTTGCCTTGGTAACAAAAGGAATTTATACGGCAATGAAGATTTGTATTCAAAAAGTTCATTGAAAATGTAGTGTTCAAAAGATACAGTACCGTTGGCGGAAGATAACAAGCTCGTAAATTTTAATTGGCGACAAAAGGTAAACCCGTTTTCCCATCATCACTAACAGTGATGCTGTTAGTAGTCAGTTACAAAGATAATTTTGTAAATATGTCCGAGTTTTATTCAGGCTTTCATTTGATGTATAGCATGATTTTAGTTCATAAGATATTGTCGTCGGAATATCTAATATATTTATCATAGTTTGTGAACCCAATCCGAGCGTCGCCTTCGCTTTTTCTATAGCAATCAGTCTCTGGCAATATATTTTAGTGTAGGTATGATTGTCAGAGGCTGTTAATCAAGCTTAGGAAAGATCAGTTTCGCTGACATGCATAAAGACCTCTGATTATGACCATCAATATTTAGTTATCCATATTCCTGCCAGCTCCACATCACAGTAGACCATTATGGGTAGAATTATCAACTTACTGTATATAATCTATCCACACTAACATTAATTGGAGTAGAATCCCTAATACGTCTTAGTAAATCTATCCGTAGACAATAGAATGAATAAAATTTGATTTTTTTAAGGACACTCATTGTATGATAGAGATGCACTTTCTTCCTTCAACAGCCTTTGTTGTCTATATACTAAATACTGCATTGATTATTTCGTGAGTCATCAATATTGTGATAAAAGTAATTTCTTTCTTAGTGATTGATGGTAGAAAAAGCAGTAGACCCCACTATTATGTTGCTGCACTCAAAATTTAAAAAGTATGGGCTGCATGCATTTAGTTTGATGTCCTATGAAACAATTAAATTCAGACAATACAATGCTCTGAGAGATATTGTCCACTGAAAATTTATTTAGTTTGGCAAATGAAGTGGCTATTATCTAATTCAAGTAATTTAGAACTAAAAGAAGTACTGTACTGTAAGTTTCAAACAGCAATTTGGCGAGGGGTTGTTGCGTATACGTATTTCTAGTATTACAATAATATAAACAATAAAAACTACAGATACAAACTAGAAGCAGTCTTTTGGCAATTTAAATAAGAATTAAAAAGCTCTTAAAACCATTTAATGACAATGCCTTTCTAATTTCAGTATCAAGGTTATTCCAGTTTTTAATTGTTCTTATACTAAAAGTTCTTCCACCTTCTGTAATTCTATATTAAAACGCGGACAATAAAAGTTTAGGTTCGATAAACGATTTTGTGTGTCGTGAATTTCTGAATTTAATGGTAGTAGTGCTTTGATCTAAGCTGGCATTTTGTAATTTATCCTGTTATAAGCCAGTGAGATAAAGAATCTCGTTAGTAAATGGAATCCAATTGTGGCTGTTGAATAATGATATAGAGGGCGTATTTCGATCAGCGTTTAGAATGGTTCTCGCAGCTCGCTTCTGTATTTTGAACAGCCTCTTTAAGTTTTCTTTGTTTGTACTTGACCAGATTGCACTTCAGTACATCAGAGTTGATTTTATTACACCATTATAATAAATAACTCTCTGCTTTCTCTTTAGATATTTACTTATGTGTCGGAGTAAACCTATCCTCTTTGATAATTTCTTGCATAACTCATCAATGTGTTGTTGATAATCTAAATTGTTATCAATTATTACGCCAAGAAGTTTATGGTTGGAAACATCATCCACTTGTACGTTGTTTCAGGAAATTTTCATTTCGCACATAATCAGGGTTTATTTTCTTCATTAGTCTTTTTCCCAACACAAGCATAGCTTTAGTTTTGTAAGTATTAATATACATCCGATTTCTAAGTGACCATTGGTTTATGTTATTAAGGTTGTATTCAATTTTCTCTATAAGTTGAGGAATATTATTCCAGTTTGCACTCGATGATAAGTAGTATCATCAGCAAATATATCTATCGTGGAGCTATAACACAATGAAGATGGATGTCATTTACGTAAAGCAGGAATAACACAGGGCAAAGGACAGAGCCCTGTGATACTCCGTGCTTAATATGAAGGAGAGATGAATTCTGAGAATCGACGGTAATATATTGTTTCCTGTCGGTAGGATATGATTCAAACCAGGATACAGTATGTGCAGTAGCTCTATAGAGTTTTAGTTTCTGTAATAAGATTTGATGGTCTACTACATCAAATGCTTTCCTAAGTCAACCAATCAGGAACGCTGTACCACCACATTGTAATCTGCTAACTCGTCTCACATCTTAATCAAATTAGTCAAAACTCTATTTAGTCGTCTTACCCGTGCAGGGTCAAACCTCAGCGGCTACGAAAAACTGGCAATTATTATTGTGTGTTCAAGAAATTCGAAATGGAGAAACTTCGCACGGTGCGCTATGCGTAGCTGCATATAAATATTAAAAATAAAACAATTTAAAAGAATAACATAGAATAATATAATAATCATAATATGGTATTAACAACAAAATATCCAGTTATCCACAATATCTACATTTTCTTCTTCGTCGCACGATTAATTTGGCGTAGTCTAAATCCGCCCCTGGCGAGTACGTCTGTACCATACGACCGAGTGCTGGATATAAACATTTCCGTAAATGAGGTTTATGATATTTTTATTATACGACTTTTATTCAATTTCTCATATTTCCTTAATTTTTCGCTTAGGAAACAATCAAATTGCAGAGTTATTACCGATCATGAGACAAGTCATATAATAATATAATTTATAGAACGCGAAAGAAGGTCTATATCGTTTTAGCTGGAATACCTCGGAGTTGGGGATTCCATGATAGGTTGACTGGTCACGTGGTAGAAATCTAGCTCTCTGATTGGACAAATTTTCAACGTTTACGCAACAACCTCTCGCCTGCCGTCATAGCGTAGTGCTAATTAGTTATTTTACTTTAAAATATATATAACAATTAATTTGCCAATCGAATGGACTTATATAGTAGACACTACATGTATCTCTGAGAGCCTTTAAACTATCTAGCTTGTGTTGTTCTGAATTACATTGTTTCATAATTAGACATCAAACTAAATAACTAAATAAATCAAAGTGTTTAATTTTTGGGTGCAATATACCTGATAAGATTTGTTTGATATGTAAAGGCCGCATCCTCGCTGTGATGTCACACTATAAATATAGTAACTTACTGAAAAAGCGCATATGTATATATATATATATATATATATATATATATATATATATATATATATATATATATATAGAAAGGATTTATGGTGAAGGAAAATTTCGAGTGTTGGAATACATACATTTTAAGACCAAACCGGGACAAGTTGCGAAAAATGCAACTTCAAGGCCTTCCGGCTGGAATTGAACCCGCGACCCTGCGATGCCAGTGCAGTACTCTGACCACTGAGCTACGGAAGCCGTTGCCGAGAGCCTAGTCACGAGTTCTGTATATATGGTGGTATAATGCCGGGATAAGATTCTGGGTATATTATAGGTAATATTTGGCATTTCACTCGATCAAACATGTTGAAAGGATTTATGGTGAAGGAAAATTTCGAGTGTTAGAATACATACATTTTAAGACCAAACCGGGACAAGTTGCGAAAAATGCAACTTCAAGGCCTTCCGGCTGTATATATATATATATATATATATATAATTGGGTCTTAAAATGTATGTGTTCCAACACTCGAAATTTTCCTTCACCATAAATCCTTTCAACATGTAGTTTGATCGAGTGAAATGCCAAATATTACATATAATATACCCAGAATCTTATCCCGGCATTACCACCATATATACAGAACTCGTGACTAGGCTCTCGGCAACGGCTTCCGTAGCTCAGTGGTCAGAGCACTGCACTAGCAATCGCAGGGTCGCGGGTTCAATTCCTACCGGAAGGCCGCTAAGTTGCATTTTTCGCAACTGGTCCCGGTTTGGTCTTAAAATGTATGTATTCCAACACTCGAAATTTTCCTTCACCATAAATCCTTTCAATATATATATATATACCTGTATATATATGTATATATATATATATATATTATATATATATATATATATATATTATATATATATATATATATATATATATATATATATATATATATATATAATATATATATATATATATATATATATATATATATATATATATATATATATATATATATATATATATATATATATAATAATAATAATAATATTTAATATTTATATAGCGCTTCTTCCATAAATGTCCAGTAGCGCTTTACAAAGTTGCTAATAAGTAAATATATATAACATAGTAAAACTAAAACTAGAAGTACAATCATTTATCTATATTTAACAACATCAATTAAGCCTATGTATCACAATATAAAATATCCGAAAAGTTTAAAATGTCTTAATTTATATATATTCATATATATATATATATATATATATATATATATATATATATATATATATATATATATATATATATATATATATATATATATATATATATATATATATATATATATATATATATATATATATAACAAGGTGAAAACACTGGTTATTTCATTGAAATTTATTCGCTACAAATTTGTTTCGTATGGTTAGCCGAAGCTTGCCACACTCGTCAGGTGAATTTATATATATATATATATATATATATATATATATATACACTCAAAACGAAGTAACTTCGTATGTTTAGTATCATGGGATTACATACTTTCATAATTTTGTTACATAATCCCAAAGATTTTAACAGGCTTCTTCAATAAGTCATTATGCAGCGTGATATCAAAATGAGGACACTTACATCAGTGGCGTAGCCAGGATTTTCCGTCAAGGGGGACCAGTAAAAAGCTAGGGGGACAGCCTAACTGAGGAAAATGAAGACCCAAGAGTACAAATTTTCTCAGGAGTTATTTTGCCAGGGGGAGGACAGGAATTTTGCCAGGCCCTTCGGCCTCCCTTCTGGCTACACCTCTGATTTACATATCAAACAAATCTTAACATCTAAAGATCTAAGTGAGATTATCATTATGGAAGAGTTGTAAATGCCAATCTCTATTATTAATTCTATAGTTCTTTCAAGTAGGAGAATTTATTTCAAACTGTATTTTTCACTGTATATATATAAATGCTTTCAGTCTTCTGGTGTTAATACTATACCATCGGTCACTAAGAAAGAATTAACTTAGTTGTCACATATAGCTGCGTAACACACCAATTGTTTATGATTTAAATAATTAACTTAAAGTCAGTGTTATGTCAGCTATGATTCATAATGACTCTCACAATATCCAAAAATATTAAAACATCTGCAATGATTCACCACATCCCTATAGGTTGTGGATGACCAATGGTGCATACATACACTGATAATTATTGATAAATATTTTACTCTGCTGGAAGACCTCTATTGCTATCATAATATTAATTAACACATGCCATATTTATTCCAATGCTAATTAACACAACTGCCTATGCAACGACATTATCTATTTTATAAATTATATCAGTACTTGTTTAACCCATAATTTCAGGATGGCATGCCTTTTGCCTCATGCTTAATGTATTGTCGCAAGTGAGCTGACACATGTTCAGTCCCTAACATTTCCCCTAATACAGTGAGACTGCATCAACCTACCCAATCATAAAATTATACCGTACAATCCCGCTTATAAGCCCCCTATAGTTATTGTCCCCCTGTTTGTTAACAGAAAATACCTTCTGATTTAATATAAGGTAATTAAGCCCACACAGATATAAGCCCAGCATTGCTTTCCATTAGCACCTTTCCTAACAAAAATAACAAATAATCAGAGAATAAAAGCAAATAATAATAGATAAAAAGTTACGGCAACATTCTGTATCTCACTACTGACGAATCATTTTGAGGCTGCTACATAACGTGTGTAGCAGGTTTTGCTATATAATACAGGGCATCATTTTTCACAGTATAAATTCTAGTTAATATTTGTTACTGTGCTTACATTTTTCTTAATTGACTATTAAAGCAAAAACTTGAGTAAAAAAGTGCCAACCGTTTGCCTGTTATGCATTTTGAAACATTTTTTCTATACCGTTTATAATCTTATATTTTTCTATACCAGTTATTAACCTCCAGCGGTTATAAGCCCACTCAAAACCCCTTTGGAAGTAAGTTGTATAATCCCAGGGCATATAAACGGATTCTACAGCATAATGTCTTCTTCAGGTTTATAAAGATCAATATACCGCGCCTTCAAAAAACACTCTGACCACATTTGCTTGGTTTTTAACATTTCAGGACCCTGCTCCTTTATCAAAATTACACAAGTAACAAAAGTGAAGCCCTATATTTATAACATGAGATTACAAGATAATGATTTCAAAAAAGTCTCTCAGGTTCAGTTCCATTTAATTTAAATGTCCAGAATCCTATTTTATTGTCTCAATTTAAAAAATACACAAATAAATGCTCTCCTGCATGTGTATGCCGTGTGTTGCCAGATTTGTAAATTTGTTGATGAAGGTAATACTTTTAGTTCGAGTGATCGCACATATTATATTACTTTTACATTTGATTGTTTGTAAGAAATGTAATAAAATCTGTTCAACTATAATGTCCTTCAGAAAGCACTTCAACAATCACAAGAGTAGCTTAAATATATATGGGACCGGCATTGCATGTGCAGTTCTATTCCAAGGACAAAAGTGTTTACACAGAAATTAAACAGTAAGTGGAGGCCAGGCCAGGCCTAACATGTGTAGGTCTATAAACCTGTACAATGCATGTTTACAATTACACTACTCAAATGTACAAATGCCCATACAAAAATTAAAAGCACAACATTTATACATGCATTACAGTAAATTAATATATCACCATCAACGTAATCAGGATGGTCAAGGTGCACTTCACCTGCTTGTTGGCTGAGCTGACACATCCATGCAATTATATCTAGTATTATAAAATAATCGGAAGTAAATGAGCGACAACACGCTATACGCTCATTGAGCTCAAAAACTGTGTCATTATAACTCATTTAAATCACAACAGAACAAGGTACTAACACAACAGAATGTTTTAACTGCAACATTGAGTACATTTTCATCGCTAAAATCGATAACGTATTTTCATCAAAGACTTCCTAGCAACGCAAATAGCAACGTCTTTTATAGCAGTTAAATCTGCATTTTTCATGGCTTTATTGTTAATTAACTCTTTCCTGACCGGCCCAGTCAAAATGGGTCGTAGAAGACCCGCAAAGTCGTCAATCGAAAAACACGGCACACGGTAACGCAAGATTAAAAATTGAAATTCAACAAGCGCCAGGAACATGAGATCCACTCACCCAACTCTGCGATTGGTGGCATTTTGAATTTTCAAGATGCTACGCGGGCGTGCAAGATGTCCTTTTCTAGAAAAATGTAAATTTTTCAACCTGATTTATGATAATTAATGCTAATTTATATTAACATAATGTGTTTTGTTCGGAAAATTTAAAAGCACAAGTAAAATCCGGTTTATTGGGCTTTCAGAAAATGTATAGCTTTCGCAACAGTTATGGTTATTTCAAGAGATATCAATAGAACAAAGAGGTGGTTCAATTTTGGATGTTTTTCAGCCTGTCAGGAAAGAGTTAATGGTGTTATTTTGTAAAAGAAATAAAAAAACCTTTTCTTGTGTGATTATCTAGTTATAATGGCACTCGAGAAGCTAGTGACCGGTGTTGTCCAGGACTGTTAAAAACAGAGTTTTGCAAGCAAAAGCATAACAATGGCAGATAAAGCAAAAGCATAACAATGGCAGAGAAAGCTTGTGTATATACTACCAATTAAAATATCCTTACCTACTTAGCAGCACTTGTCTGTAGACTTGTAGTCACATTTAATATTGTAACTCACCAAACTTGTCGCCTTTGTTCACGTTCTTTTGACCTAATAGCCTCGCTGTGTTTTTTTTACTTTGCAAGCCGTATTTTGCGTTGTTTGCTGGTGTTTTCTCTATGTTTTTGGCCATATTTCTGCCCCGTAAGGCCGTAAACAGGGCAACCAACCAGATGGTGATTACTGGTTGATATATTCCCCTGGCCCGGTGGCCGTTGATCATATAAATAAACCCGATTCTAGTTTGCCCACCGTGCCAAGCATCCCCGTGCATGATGATAAGGGACTAAACCCCTGTCGATATTAGCACCCTCACCCTCAGGCCTTCGCGCCGGGCGAGGGGATAATATTTGCGGTAATTGTATAATTATATAATGGTAATTGTGATACACGGATCGCGAATCTCGAAAAATGTACGCGCGCTTTGTATTGTGGGATACTAGAGGTGAGTACAAGTCACAGTTTTGCTTAATCACGGACGTTTAAAAAATGGTTATTTTTCGTTGTTTTCTACGATTTATGTGTAATAAAGTCATTCATTGAGTACGTCAATAACATTTAGAATTACTTAATTTTAATTGTTATGCCCTTTTAACGTCATTTCTTTTTGACCATCGTAGTACATAGGAGCCTAGCTCAGAATTTTACTTTCCTAAAATATCCCATAATGCACCAAATATGCACATTTTTTTAAAATTCGCGATCCGTGTATTGTAATTATAGTTTAGACTTATTTAAACACGACGACCTTTCAGTAGCCTGATTTTCAAAATAAATCGACACTTTTGTAATCAACCTTCTAATTTTAAGAATACCTTTTTATTTTATTTCTTGAAAGATTCAATTTTCTAATTCGTAATTATCTAGTATTTATAATGATAAGTTATTCCATTACGAAGTATCACTGTATACAAAACTAGTTCTCGTGACGTTTGTTCTCAGTTTAGTTAAATAAAGTTTCTTTTTTTCAGTACAACTTTAAATTTGTATAGATATGATTAGTAGTGAATACGACATAAATTTTTCCTAGATCAAATGCTACCTTAAAGGGACACTCCGGCCCAAATACAAATGCAGTTCATATGAAAGATCTTACTGACTTTAGTTTATTTCCAAAGTTTCAGCATTCCTATCAATTTAGTTGAGAAGATATTGCTAGTTGAAGTTGAAAATTTGTGGATTTTGACGCCTTATTGGTTTTGAAAATATGACGTCATTGAGTGATTCTTTATCGTCAGTGGAGTTGTTTTGATGGCGATCACATAGTGATAGTTATTGTGAATGGTCTTTGGACGAAAATTAGTCGAAATAAACTATTTAGTTCATCATGCAGGAAAGTAGAGGAGTTTCTTAGGCAAAATACGAGATCACGTCACTCAGTGACGTCATATTTGAGAAACAAAATGGCGTCGAAATTGCACAAACTCTCCAACTTCAACTAGCCCCATCTTCTTAACTAAATTGATAGGAATGCTGAAACTTTGGAAATAATCTAAAGTCAGTAAGATCTTTCATATGAACTACATTTGTATTTGGGCCGGAGTGTCCCTTTAAATAACCTTTCTTGCTTTATACAAGAATACTAAATTAGATTACAACTCTATTTTGTCACAAGAAAATACCCCAAAGCATCCATAAATGCAGGGCTCGTTTTAAAGCAAGAAACTCTAGAAGAAAGCGAATAATCTGCATGTTTAGGAAGAAACTTCTTTGTGTTCATCATAATTTATTTAACGTTAGAGCGAAAACTGGTGGATTAGCGAAACTTATTGCAGAATGGACATTAGACTACAAGAACAGAAAAAGCGTATATACTAAAATAATGTAAAATGTGTTTATAATCTCTCATTAAATAATCCTTCTTATTATTTCTAGTGCAGCTGAGATTCAAAATGAACTTCACGTCGATGAAAACCTGGATATTTGTTTTCTTAAGTGCTCGTATTTTCTTCGAGGGAGTTGAGAAATGTATCATATTACCAACAGCCTGGTTTTACATAGAAACCTTGGGCCAAACGAAGGTTTTTCTTGGAATAGTCTTGTCTGGATTCAGTATTTCAGCTGTGTTTGCGGCACCAATTATTGGAATACTTGCTGATAGATTTGGGCATCTTAGATTTATTGCCATAATCTGTTTTATCTTACAAATTGCTGGAAATGTTATATATGCTATTCCAATTTCAGCAAACTTTCCTCTCGTTGGACGTTTCATTAGCGGAGTAGGGAACGCAGCTGCTGGAGTTTTTTATGGCCAAATGGTCTTACACACTGCTGAAAAACATTGTGCCCAGGTTTTTCTGTTTCTTGATGGAATGTTCATTTTGGGCACGACGTTTGGTCCATTTGTCAGCACCTTTTTGCTTTTTAACGTCAATATCATAGGTTGGAAAATCAATGCTGGAAATTCACCTGGGATTGTCATGGCCATGATATGGTTTATCCTTCTAGTGGTTGGGTTATTTCTTCCAAAAGATTTTGGAGACGGGAAGACATCGAGTGAAAAATCCAAATATTTTAGTGATGAAGATGAAGGCCCTGCAGTTCAGCTGTATACAGGAAATGAAACATCGACAACCAAGTGTAATTCTTCGATCTTTTGTGTATATTATCAAATATTTTTCAGCGTAGCAAGTTCGACGATTGTCACCTTTTATGTGCCTTTGCTTGCAAATCAAATGTTTCATCTTCAGTTCAGTTATGTCAAACTCCTTTTTTTGAATAGCACATTATTTTGTTTGGCCGTCTTTGCCTCACTTTATATCCTCGCGGAGTATTTCGATGAAAGGATTTTGCTTTGTTTTTTAAATGTTATACAACTCCATGCCATAGCCATATTAACTTACTTTGCTTATAGATGGGATAGTAGTTCTAATTCTGCAACAAATTACTACATTCTCTTAGTATACATCTGTATTGGAATGCCATATTTCCAGTTTGCATTTGGTTGTTCAATTTTATCCAAAATTACACATCGAAAAGATGTTGCCTTTTACCAAGGCTCATCCTATGCTTCTTGCCATCTTGCAATTGTGTTAGCTCAAGTGATTTCAGGTTTTGTTTTCAGCCAAACTAGTTTATTGTTTTTCTGTTTCGCAATGGCTTTGTCCTGGTTTATAGGAGCTCTTTGGTTATCCTTCGAATATCAAAACTTAGGCCCTGCTAAGAAAAAGGCCTAGTAATGATACAAATATTTTTTACATCTACAGTAAAATATATATTTCTAATTACGTATCGGAATTAAAATATATAGGCATTGATAGTGATTTTGAGGTGTGTAAATATTAGATCTATGAGTATTGTTAGTAATACTCATGTAGTTACGAATTGTAACTTAATTAATAATGGTTACTATTTCTGTACTGTAGTTTGTAGAATAATGTTAATTTATAATTATGAAAACATTTGTGGAAACACCATGTAGATAATTTTATTTGCTGAGCTTTCGTCTCGTAGGACTCGAGACTTCATCACAGCAAACTAAAGAAGTGAGTGTTGGCTCACGTCATATTACACGACATTTGTAAATGGTGTTTCCACAAATGTTTTCATAATTATTAATCACCACCATGCAATCCTTCAAGAATTTAAATGTTAATTTAACTACTGTTTTTAGTGTAACTATAGAGAGGTCCACGCGATTATCAGTAATTGTACTAATACTATCTGTTGTTACGCTCATGAAATAAAGTTTGGTTGATTGTTATATACATTACAGTGTATTATATATTTTTAATAATTTAGTTGAATGATTTGGGTTTCTTTTCTAATTTTTACCTACCATTTTTCTTTAGTGTTTTTAACTTAGTTTTCTTAGTTTTCTTAGTTAACTTTTCTTAGTTTTCTTCCAAATTATTTTCCTTTCTACTTTCCACGTAGCCTTTCTCTTTCGTTTTTTGCCTTCGTAAAACTCTTCGTTTTTCTTATTATTTTCATTATTATTTTTCCTTGGTTTTTTTTCATAATGGTTTCTTCGTTGGTTTCTTGTTTTATTATTTCTTCCTCGATTATTTCTTTACTTTCTTCTTCTCTTCTTTCATCGTGCTTTCTGCTCTTTTTCTTCGTTTTTTCATTATTTCTCCTTTTCTTCGTCTTTTTTCTTCGTCTTTTTTCTTCGCGTTTTTCTTCGTTTCTTCATTTTTCTTGCTACATTCTTCTATTTTTAGTTTATTTCTAGATTTTTAGTTTATTTCTAGTTTTTTTCTTCGTTTTATTTCTTCATTTGATTTCTTCGTTTTATTTCTTCGTTTGGTTTCTTTGTTTTTCCTCGTTTTTCCTCGCTTCTTTCTTCCTTTTTCTTAGTTTTCCTCGTTATTCTCTCTCTTTTCTCTCTCTGTTTTTCCGCCTTTTATTGTCAGTTTATTTATTCGTGTTCCCCGTTTATACTTCTGCATGAAGGGAATAGTTCAATGCAAAAAATGTTTAATATTTGAGTTTTGCTCTTAATATATTATGTGTGTTTGTCCAAATTACTAATGAGTGCGAAGTTAAATCAGGAATTTAGCTTTCTTATATGTTCCATGTGATAGATTGGTTGAGGATTTGATTGAAAAAGTTAATAAAATCTCTGGTTATAGCGTTGAAGTATATTAGTAGTTATATTATATTATTTTTTCTTTAATGTGTAAGAGACTGGACCGTGCTGTAAGTCAATCAGAATGCGAGTAGCATTTGAATTGGCCAATCAAAGCGCGATCTAGATTTTTTCAGGGGGTGTCGTATTGTTGAGGTGTGGTCAACCTGTGAAGACGTCCACGACCTCTTTATGGCGACCAGTAATATTGTCAGGGGGACACGATCCTGGTGTGTGTATGTGTGTGTGTGTAGTAAATCACGTAACTGACCGTAAGAGAGATTATGTGTGAACGCACATATATCGACCTACAACACAACACAACAACCCATCTCAAAGGTCATATTCAAGGTGAATTACAGCACACACGCATATACACACACACACACATATAAACTGTTCATGCCTTCACATGAATATAAACTGTTTGTAATAGAAAGAATCGTAATCACATGATGATGCCGCGTCTTCACCCAAAACAAAATCATTCAGCACTGATGATCATAGATGAGAGAAGCGACGATACCATATTCCATACCACATAAATATATAGTGTGTGAATCGTTTATACCAAAAAATAAAGACTATTAACAACGAAATGTTTTTTGAAATAAAAAATATAGAGATTTTAAATAAAACAAAGAATTTTCGATGCGGAGATGTGTACTGATCGACATCTTGACCACGAATGAGACGTGTCGTGATGTCCGTGCGATATATTGATATTTTTGGTAAAAAGGCAGTGTGTGAATAAAAAGTGGGGAGAGTACAAGGGTTTTGTTGTGACAGTTCTAAGATCCTACCCAGAACACCTCCCTGTTGTATATCCGTTGTAATGGGTGAGTTGCCAGTTGCCAGTCCCCGCGCGGTTTCGCAATGTTTCATGGGATCGCTAGGGGGCAAACAAACTCGAATCTCGAAGGAAAATATAATATTCATCGTTGCGAAGCCGCATTTTGTATTCAAAACTCATTAATATTTACGATTATGTCTCGGATTCCTATTGGCAGAAGAGAAGTCAAGGTTCGTGGTGATGGTAATTGCTTTTATAGAGCTATGGCCATTGCGATCGACGGGAAGACGGACAGAGATCACTGGAAAATCAGAGCGTCGTGTAACAACATGATGGTGTGCTTCCCAGATCAGTTTGAACCGCTACTGTTCACGGTCAGGTCGATTCAAGAACACCTGGCAATGAGTTGCAAGGACGGCACATGATGGGCAGAAAGTGTTGATATGTTTAGCTGTGCTACTGTTCTTCAGAAAAATATTGTGGTGTATTCAACTACCAGACAAAAGTGGATGAAGTTCTATCCCCTTTTCAAGACAGCTCCGACAATCGCTTACAACCGATCTTGTGATTGCCCTTGTAACTTTGGTTTTGTGGGACGCACATCGTACGTCTTTAATTGACTCTGGCTATATCATAAGAACTTTATACAATATCCAGTACAATGTTTGGATTCACTCAGTCAGTCTCATCGCTGTTTTCATATTGTTCGAGGAGATTGTTTAATTGATCCATCATTTGCATCGCCTTGCCACACATTTCGACATGAGCTTTGTTGGCTTCTTTCCCCAGATTTCCTCTGTCTGATCGTTTCGTCTTTTACGCGTGTTTTCCGTGGCAGTGGTTCCTTCACTGGTTGCAGGCTGGCCTGCACCACAATTTTCGTCACATGAGCCGGCGGAACTGCTCTCGTCGAGGTTTCTGGTCTGACTAAACTTCTTTAATTTTCACTCGTCAGGGGTGCACTTGCTCGAATAGTGAGTATTGCTCTACTTGATCTCGTTAAGCTGTTGATCAGCTTTCTTAACTCGTTCGGCTACAATCCTCTGTATACGCTTCATCGCGGCTTTCGTTGTGCCGGATTTCAAGTAGTAATTCCTAATTTGGTCGTTTCTCGAGGCATTTCCTATCATTGCTCCACTTACATGATGTTTTATACAGTTCAGGTTTTCTTCCCATCCCGAGCATTTCTGGTACGCTTGCAGAACTATCTCCGCTTCGGCGTCTGTTACTTGGTATAGCGATGCCGTTTTTTCGTAGGAGGTTCAATGCTCGGTTCTATGCAAGAGTAAAAAGAAAAGACGACGAATTTGAACATGTTGGCGATACACGTTTATAACGATTTAAATTTACCGTTTTGAAAATAGGGACCATGTAGTCACGGGTATAGATCTATATCTGGCTATATACCTTGAATCCTTGTCTTCTGATCGCTATCTTCAAAACACACAGGTCTCCACAACGAATTCGAAGCCATCGGAACGAATCTACACTGCGTTTTAGCGTGTGAGGAGCTAAAAGAGATAGCCAGTTTTATAGCTACTTGAAAGAAAAGAGATGTCACGCAAATGATGCCCCAAGGTTGAACCTGTTTAGTAACATCCCTTGTTGGGTTATGTGCGACCTAATGCCCACGCCAAAAATGAGATATCAATACCCATGAGTAATATTAACGAGTTCGGGTGTGTCATGTCTCCAAAAATTAGCAACATAAACCTTCGCGATGATAGTGGTAACAGATGGGATTTAAAAACACTTCACGGATATACTGCATGATTACCTGTTAGTATATTTTGGAACTGATGTCATCTGTCTCATCATCTCCGTTGGACATTTACAATTTGGACTTAAAATCATGCCCAGAACATCTGCGCGACAACTACTTGAGGCTTCCGGCATGTGCTTAAGGTTATTTACAGCAATCCCACCGCCAATTACTAATTATCCCCATCGACTTCAAGACTTTATGAGATGGCTACTACCTACTTTACTCTTCATTGCTTCATTACAAATCCCCCCTCCCGTAGATTATCTGCTTCCGTTAATGCAGCATCTTGACCCCATTTTCCGCGGTTTTGACTTCAGAGGCAGAGATGTAATTGGTGACAATAGAGAATCAGAGATATCTGTTTTGTTTGAACACAAGAGAGCTACCGGAACTTTGTTGGCATCACAGATAGTGTCTCTAGAGATTTGCGCCGATTGTATAGAAGGGGAGGCATAAGCCTGGTTCACACGAGCTACATAAGCATAAGCAATGAAACAAAGCATTACTTTCGCTCTGGGACTTGCGCAAACAAAACAACGAGAATTTTTCTTTGTTTCCTCTTTTGTTTTTCTCTTGCATTATTCTTCTTATGCTTGGCTTATGCTTCTTATGATTATGATTGTACATTTTTATGTCGCAGGCTTGACTTCATTCCTTTGTTTTGCCTTTTGTCTTGTCCTTATGATTATATGATTATGATCTCGTGTGAACCAGGCTTTTCGACAACGAGGAAAACGCTGTAAACTTAACAACGTCAATAAAGCTGTTACTAGCATTTATGTGGCTCAGAAAATACCCCTGCATAGACACCTTATAGCGTTAATGTTTGATGTTAGTCCATCCACGGTTTCTACTATAATTCACAATATCGTTTCAATTTTGTGGAGATTCTTTCATAATCATGTTTCGTGGCCAAGTATTGCAGAATGGAATGCTTTACAGGGAAACTGGCCCTCGTTTCCCGACGCAGTGGGGTGTATTGATGGAACACCACGTGAGATTTGTCGTCCCCAAGTGGAGCCCCAACGGGATTTCTACAGTGGTCATCGCCACTACCATCTTATGAACACGCAATTGATAGAGACAATATCGGGAATAATGTATTTCTACAGGCAGGTTTTCTCGGGGCCATGAATGATGCTGACAATTTCAATTTGATGGAAAGGATTGGACCTGGGACGAACAATGATATGCCGCCGGGTGTGGTGCCGTTTGCAGACAAAGGATATGCAGATGTTGTGGCATTATTAACACCTTTTCGTGCTGCGCAGAGAGGCGTCTGCCAAGGCATGATCAAAGGCGACAACGAAGGTTTAACCGCAGGCTATCGAGAAGCCGAATTATCGTAGAGAACACGATTAAACATTTGAAGACATACCAGGCGATCGTCAGTATATGGCGCCATCCCCGATGGTTTCAGCCCGTGGTGGTAGAGTTATGCACGTTCTTAGCCCAGGCGGGCCCACAGCCCAAGGGGGGCCCATCGAAGCCCCAAACTATTAACAGAATGCACGGGTCGTCTTTAGATTTTACTCAAAAGTGCTCTCAAAATACAGGAAATGCCATTTCAGAGACCCTAAATTCAAAAAATTTCCGGCGGATAATCCCCCGGACCCTATACACATGTCATTACTTTGTGGGAGGGGGCCCAAATTTTTTTTTGCACCGGTGCCCACACCCACGTAGTGCCGCCACTGAGACCAGCGACACGTTGTACTGTTCCATGATGCGATGCATTATTGATTCTCAAAAAATACGTCAATAAATAAACAAAAGAAAGGAAAGGCTAGCGTTTAGAAAGCCTCGAGGGAAAAAAACCATACACACAGAGCCAGAGAAGGGCGATTTCGAAAAATGACTGCAAAAATTACTGTCGAAAGAAAAATATATAGAAAAATTTATTTGCGTGTAATGACTAATCATTTACAGCTTGCTTTTGTTCATGTTTCATTGACAGTTCATGCGTGTTTGTGAAATTTGCATACCTAACCGGTGTTTTCCACTACAGTGTGTATAAAAAAACTGAACCCTTACAAAACGGTCTTATACTCCTGGGAAATTAAGATAACTTGTAATCGTATGAAGGAGCATAACTGCAAAGATATATTAACGTTTCTTTGCAGTTATGCTCCTTCATACGTTTACAAGTTATCTTAATTTCCCAGGTGTATTAAGACCGTGTTTTTAATTTCTCAGGAGTATAAGACCGTTTTCCAAGGGTTCAGGTTTATTTTATACACACTGCACAGTGTGTATAAAAAAAACCGCTGCCCTTAGAAAATGAATTAGCATTCTTAAAGAGACCTATTGTAATTTAAAATATATATATACTGGGAAATTAAGATGGTCCAAGCGCTGCGTTAATCAAGAAGAGAGAAAGCAGTTTTCAATACGAATGCAATCCAAATTTATTTTTTACGCATTCGTTGCTCAGTCAGAGGTGTCTAAGTCTTCAAACTATTACAACCCATTCTTTGAAAAAAATGCTAATTCACAGTTGCTTGCGGTAGCGGGTTTTTTTATACACACTGTATAGTAGATCATTAGCATATGGAGTGGAGTTATGTGAAAGATCTGTAATGAAGCCGTTTGTAGTGTGTCGCCACCTACCTATACTATCAAGTTTTGTGATTGGTTAATTAAAACAATAAAACAATAGAATCCACCACAAAGAAACCAATGTCCTAACCCTAACCCCCTTTGTTCCATATAGCCAATCACAAAACCTGTTCATTTTAGGTACGTATTTACCCTTTGTAGTCGACCATTTTGCCGAATTAACTTCAGGCAACGCACACGATCCACGCAATTTAGCGCGTTCGTCACAAGATTACCGCGCGATCTCGCAAAAACCAGCGAAACTAATTTTGACGCGCAAGGGCTCCCGGTATCCATGCAAATGTACATACCTTTTTGTGAAATTTCTGGCCATGTGATTTTAAGTGTTATATCGAAATCAGAATTCGCGTTTGTTTAAATGATCTGTGTTGGTGTGTTCATTGGCTAGCGGTAGTTAATATGGCGGTAATTTCCTCCCGAATTTGGTAGATAACTTCATCAATTCATTGTATTGCTGCCATGTTTTTGTGATAACTCGTTTTCATATAGTTTACACTTGGGAAAATATTTTTTGGAGGTGCTTGACAAACATGCACATTTAAGAAAACGACGCATCAGAAATAAATCCGCTCCTTGGCTTACTCCAACGATTAATTAGAAATCGAGTTACCATAGAGATTATTTACAAAAACAAGCAGTAACAATTCAATTTAATATTGTCATAAAAAAGCGAAAAAGTAGTTTCTCTCTGCTGGTGTTACTAATGGTGTAGGTGACAGTAGCCGTACATGGAAGGCAGTCAATTTACTGCTTGAGCGAAAGTCTAAGGTAAACTGTGTCTCTGCACTTGTTGGAGAAACAGTATACACTCATGATTCACTGACTCTTAAATGACCATTTTACTACTATCCGAAGTAAAGTTAGCGGAGCTGTCCAATCAAGGTCTGTGTCACCTGAATCATATGTTGAACCCTGTTTATCTCAGTTTCATTTTAATTCAATATCAGACTATAAGATTTTTTGCCTACTTTCTGAATTATCGGTCTTAAAAGCTGGTGGTCTTGATAATATTTCTGCCATATTGCTTAAGGATGCTGCAAATAAGTAATTAAACCACTATTTTCAATCAATCTCTAAAATCGGGTATTTTTCCAGATAGTGTGAAAACTGCAAAGGTTTTTCCTATACACAAAGCCAATTATAACATGATCGCAATAATTATAGACCAATTTCTATACTTCCTATACTTGCCAAAGTGTTTGATAAAATAGTTTTTCAAAAGTTTTATCGCTATTTGTCTGAAAATAATATTTTGACAAAAATTCTGTCGGGTTTTCAATCAAATAATTCAATTTTAACTTCTCTACTACAAGTTACTGATCGCTGGTTTCAAAAGATTGACAGTTGTTACTTAATTGGCGTTGTATTTCGTTGATATAAACAAGGATTTTGATACTATTAATCATACAATTATTTTAAAAAAACTAAATCTGCACGGTGTAAACGGATTATCCCAGAAATGGTTTCCTCGTAATTAACTGACAGATCACAATGCTTTATGGTCATCAATACACTGTCTCACCTTAAACACCTGTCCTGCATGTGGGATCCCGCAAGGATCTGTTCTAGGACCTCTTTTATTCCTGGCATATCTATAAATAAATGATCTTCCCAACTGTTTGGAGCTTAATCGCTTACAACTCCAAATTACTGCAACTGATGAAACGGAGGTCAATGAACCAATAAGTATTCTAAATAGAGATCTTGTAAATTTGAACATTTGGCTTAGATCAAATAAACTTTCTGCTAATGCTACCAAAACATTATTTATTATAATTGCTGCCGAGCGCTAGCGAGGCAGCACACTAATCTTGCCTGTGTTGAAACTCGTGCCAGTCCCTTTTGCCGAGTTATGTATAGTCGACATAATCTCGATTTAGTTGAAATTTGGAGTTTATCTGTTAGCAAACCGGGGGGTCACGGGGGGGGGGGCACTCATGAGGCAAACGCGCGAGCAGCTCAACTGCGCATGTTTTACGTGCACGTTGTCTTCTTTCCATGCAGAGCTGTTGTCTTCATATCTTCAAAGATTCAGGTAAGTTTGTTTATATTGCAATAGCCTATTAACCCAGTGTATGCTTCGTTATCATTTAAATCATCTGTTAACTGCCGATTTCATCATGGAACTGGTCCGTTGTTCAGTGTGACCAGTTCAAGTCTTTTAAATCATCTGCTATTAACTGTGGTCCGTGACCAGTTCAAGTATTTTAAATCATCTGCTATTAACTGCCCATTTCATTATGGAACTGGTTTAATAATCGTTGTTCAGTGTGACTCCTTGTTCAGTCACTTCAGTGTGACCTTTTGTCACTTTTATTGCTAAATAAACTCATTTCTCTTACATCGTTTGCTGATTTATTTTTATACATCCTTTCCAAAGTGAAAGCCTACATCATTACCAGAAATCATAACCGCGGCGCCCGCCGGTCAGCAGTAATACTCATAAATAGTGAATTGTTATTCAACATGACGGATAAAGTTATCTCTCATATTGCTTTGCACAATTTGTGCAATGTTCACCTTGAGGAATATTCACATTGTTCTCTCTTTATAGATTATATTCAAATAAACCGAGAAAATTGCGCGCATACGTACATCTCCCGTAAGGTTTCAGTGATAATCCGCTGATCCAAACTAGTTAGGGCTCAAGCAAAATTTCGCAATCAGCTTGCACTGGACAGCGTTGTTTATCATTAAAATATGCTCGCAGCTTTTATAATTTGTTTCCAGGCCTTCTGAATCTAAAATCTGCTGTTTACAAGCTTCAATTTGATGCATTACTCGATAGTATGCAACGCATATTTTTCAAACTATCGCCTCCCGAATACTGGTAATATGAGTACGATTATGGCGTTCGCTGAGAAGTCGTCGAAGGCATGCTTTTGAATTTGAAAAAGGAAAGGTCTATTTCTTTCCCGAAGAGGTAAATAGACTTACAATGACTCAATGTACAGACGATAGACTGAAATTCACCACACGAGGTTCAACTTTTTATCTAGTATCTTTAGTTTTGTGAAATAAGCAACTACATTTGGTCATATTTGGTATATATGAGGAAGTTTACGGTGTCATATAGCGCACTTTTATGGTTTTGGCGAACGAAGCAGACATCGAGAAAGGAAAGGTGAATTTCACGCTTTGGTTACAATTCTTTGTATTTTATGTTAGATTGTATGTTCGATTTTCATATGTGAGGTTCAACTTTTGTTCATACTGTATTAAAAATTTTAAATTCAAACCAAACGAGTGTCTTGTATATGTTTTCATAGTAAATTTTGTTGGATAACGCGCGCACTGAAGGGGACTGGTGTGACTATAAATTCTGAACATGGTGATGATTTCTGGCAATGTGTAACTTTCAGTTCTGTTCTTTTCAAACAGCTATTCCAAAAAATGACAAACATCAAACCAGGTAAATGAAATAACATAAACATTTTCTCTTAGAATAGAAATAGCAACTACAAGTTACCATTGCAAGGAAAGTGCTGCCTTGAAAGCTAGGGATCTCTTAGAATAGAAATAGCAATAAAATAAGTGTTTTTCATCTTTAAAAGTTCATGTGCACCACAGAGTGTAAATTATACAGCTTTAATGTTAAAGGGGAACTCTAGTCCAACAACAAGTTGTGTTCATATGAAACATATTACCACAATTAGCTTAACCCTGAAATATTATAGCGTAGTTCTCTTTAGTTAACGAGAAATAGTGAGTCAAAGTAGGAGAAATCGCCACGTTTTGGACGCCATGTTGTCTTTTTCGAGCAGACGCGGATTGTCAGCGGTTTTCAAATTTGACGTCACTCAGTGCTTTTTCCTTCGGGGCATTGTTGTTTTGTAGGCGATTACAACGAGTTTCGTTGTTTAGCGTTCATCTGACAACGATTATATTAGTTTAAATTCTTCTAGTTCCCCAGGCGAGAACCTAGACGAATTTATTGAACATAATTTACAAGCAGAAGAAGTTTAGGGTTATCGATTTCAACCGAGACGAGATTCTTACAGCAGACTCTGGTCGGCTGGAGGCCGAAATGAAAGAACCAGATGAAGATATATGTAGCTTTTGCTCGACAAATTGTTATGGTGAGTTCTATTTATAGTTTTATTCACGTTTGTAAATACTTAATAATTGATTCGTATTTATTTTTGTACCATAGAGATACGTTCTAGGCTCTCTAACGAAGGGCTTTCGCACAAAATATTAGACCTCGTACGTATAAATCATATTTAGGCAGTACACCAACTTTTTATATTTCGATTTATATCTCTACACACTACTTTCATTATCACTATTTTTATTTCTTTGCCATACTTCGTTGGTGTCGCTGAATTACATCTTCTTTTGATGGCCTTGGTGTTATACATTTGTCATTTGGATGATAATCAAAGTTTTGTCCTTGTTTGGTCTTTCTCTATTTTATCTTAGTTTTAATATGATAACATGACTTGCTCCTTGATTTGTTTTGCCACCCAATTTTTGTAAGCTTTCAGTCAACCTTGGTATATTCATGTTATATTTTTCTTATTTGTTATTTTAATAATTAGGGTTGTGTATTTTTTGTTTTATTTAACATACAACAGCATCGAGTCATTTGTATTTTGTTAGATTTTGTTATTTGTACACAGACAGTTGTTATTTTTACATAGACAATTGGTCAGAAGAAGAATTTATCGTAGTTTCAATGGACGTAATGGACCCAATTTTTTGGACAAACTACTTTGTATCTCTTCTCCCCTCGACGATAGCCATTTTGCACCATAGCTTGCATTTGTGCAAGCTACTGTGTTCCTGCTTTCTCTTTGGAATATACTTTATCACAACAGAATGATACTGCTCTAACTCATGAAGAATGGTATGGAAGCTCACACAGCTAGCCATTCTGGATCACAATAATAATTATAATGTGAAAAGAAAGCAGGCAGTAGTGCAAAATGGCTCTCGTGGAGAATAAGATGAAAAGTAGTTTGTCCAAAACAGTACAAAAATTATAATACCACTTATTTCCCTAAATATGCAATAGCTATTAAAGGCACCTCACAATAATACTAAATATTAAATAATAGCCATTAACAACTGTCTGTGTACAAATAACAAAATACAAATGACTCAATGCTCTTTAATACATGTATGTTAAATAAAACAATAAAAAATATATAACCCTAATTATTAAAAATATAACAAATAAGAAAAATATAACATGAATATACAAAGGTTGACTGAAAGCTTACAAAAATTGGGTGGCAAAACAAATCAAGGAGCAAGTCATGTTATCATATTAAAACTAAGATAAAATAGAGAAAGACCAAACAAGGACAAAACTTTGATTATCATCCAAATGACAAATGTATAACACCAAGGCCATCAAAAGAAGATGTAATTCAGCGACACCAACGAAGTATGGCAAAGAAATAAAAATAGTGATAATGAAAGTAGTGTGCTGCATAGGCAGTGTAGAGATATAAATCGAAATATAAAAAGTTGGTGTACTGCCTAAATATGATTTATACGAGGTCAAATATTTTGTGCGAAAGCCCTTCGTTTCAGCAACAAAAACAGTTGTGTTACAATCAACACCAGTTAAAAAACAGGAGGGTTATATTGTTGACCCCACAGGATACATTAAGTTAATTATTTGGGGGAACCATACCAACACAATCGAGGAAGGTTCTACGTACCTTTTCAACAAAATGAGAGTGAAAAAATGCAAAATGAAACATATCTGAATACACCCAAACAAGAAGACGAATGCGTCATCACCCCTGTGGAGCCATTCATAGAACAACTGCCCTCAGTTGATCAAGTATCAGTAACAAAAGAAATCACAGCAACCATACTAGGAGTCTCCAATATAAGCAGATACATGTGCTGTTGTTCCTGTTCCAAAAAGGTTACTGCTAAAGGTAAAGTAGTATTTTGTGAAAACTGCAAAATGTCACAGAAGGCAAGTTCATGCAATATTCAATGGTTCCTTCGCATCTATGTGCAAAGTTCTGCTACTCCAAGGGAGAAGATTCGCCTCACCTTGTATAATGAAGTGGTAAACAAGATATTAAATATAATTAAAGGAATTGAAAAAAATGTGTACATACTACAATATATATCTGTTACAATTTATATACAATCCATATAATTACAAAGTTCATTTTTGAAATTTGATCAAAAATTACACTTCTCATGGCTTTTATTGCGACAGTAACTTCTAGTTATACCATCTGATTTCATATTGAAATAATCAAACAATTAAACGGGTTTCTGAAGCTAAATTGTTAGTGGGGGTTTTAATTGATTAAAACTCAGTTGGGAGGATCATATTGAACCAATTATAACTCCAAAGGTTTTAAGAGTTAGATCAGCGACCGTTGCTAGATATACCTGAATTGATAAATCTGTACAAATCTTTGGTGCTGTCACATATGGACTATTTTGCACTGCGGGGCAAAAATTATGCAGCTATCGTTTGAAGTAAATTACAAAAATTACAAAATAGAGTTGCGAGAATTATATTCAGAGTTGGTTACGAGATAAGATCGACCGAAATCGTATCTCAGTTTGGATGGTCTTATCATAAAACCAGAAGGAAGTACCCAAATTCAATAATTAGTATAGGTAATCGCATGGGGCCGAGGAAAATTAAGATTTAATTTCACGCATGTTTTCAATGTTTCACATCATTGTGAAACTTTAAAAATGTGTGAAGCTTTGAAAACACAAGTGAAATTAACTCTTTCCTGACAGGCTGAAAACATCCAAAATTGAACCACCTCTTTGTTCTATTGATATCTCTTGAAATAACCAAAACTGTTGCGAAAGCTATACATTTTCTGAAAGCCCAATAAACCGGCTTTTACTTGTGCTTTTAAATTTCCCGAACAAAACACATTATGTTAATATAAATTAGCATTAATTATCATAAATCAGGTTGAAAAATTTACATTTTTCTAGAAAAGGCCATCTTGCACGCCCACGTAGCATCTTGAAAACTCAAAATGCCACCAATCGCATAGTTGTTTATGAAATCAAATCAAACTGGGCGTGTGCGTGGATCTCAAGTTCCTGGCGCTTGTCGAATTTCAATTTTTAATCTTGCCTTACCGTGTGCCGTGTTTTTCGATTGACGACTTTGCGGGTCTTCTAAGACCCGTTTTGACTGGGCCGGTAAGGAAAGAGTTAAACCTTAATTTTACGAGGAACGATGTGATTACTTCTTAATCATTATTATTGAGGAAAAATTTATTCATATGCAAGTTAGCTACGCACGTGAACAAAGCGAGGAAGCCAGCTAAATGTCAAAGCCAAGCGTTAAAACAACTATATAGAATCCACTGAAAGTAAACGGTTCCTTTACTACGAACTTTATTAAGAGAACAGGGGGCTTGGATTTACAAGTAAAATAACATTATAACATAATAAGTGTTTCCCGCGGGCGTGTCCACCAGTCAGGTACAAGTAATTTTGCCCTGAATTTACGAAAAATGCCATCCTCATTAGCCAATCATATTCGAGTAAATTTTTCCCTCTATATGATTATGTATAAAATAATGGATGGTGTTGCCCCAACATATTTGAGGGATTTGTTTGTTAAAACAAATATCGCACACAATCATAATTTAAGATGTACTGACATTAATAGTATCTATAAAACGGAGTTTGTCACATAGAGAAGCTGTGTTATGGAATAGTTTGCCATACTTGAATGAGAAATTTGAAGATTAATATTTTTTGAATTTTTAGTATATTATAATTTACGGCTTTCTAGAATAGCATTTTTTCTATTTTGAAAATTAAAGAAATTACCGTATCGAAATAAAGTTCTATCTCCCCCTAATGCTCCTCCTCTTGCTCTTCCTCCTCCTCTTGCTCTTTCTCCTCCTCTTCCTCCTCCTCTTGCTCTTCCTCTTGCTCCTCCTCTTTCTCCTCGTCTTGCTCCTCCTCTTGCTCCTCCTCTTGCTCCTCCTCTTTCTCCTCCTCTTGCTCCTCCTCTTTCTCCTCCTCTTGCTCCTCCTCTTGCTCCTCCTCTTGCTCCTCCTCTTGCTCCTCCTCTTGCTCCTCCTCTTTCTCCTCCTCTTGCTCCTCCTCTTGCTCCTCCTCTTGCTCCTCCTCTTGCTCCTCCTCTAGCTCCTCCTCTTTCTCTCCTCCTCTTTCTCCTCCTCTTGCTCCTCCTCTTTCTCCTCCTCTTGCTCCTCCTCTTGCTCCTCCTCTAGCTCCTCCTCTTTCTCCTCCTCTTGCTCCTCCTCTTGCTCTTCCTCTTGCTCCTCCTCTTGCTCCTACTCTTGCTCCTCCTCTTGCTCCTCCTCTTGTTTGAGATTAATCATTCTTTTAAATTTCAAACACAAGAAAGGACAGTCAGGCTAATTTGAATGCTTATGAAAGAATATAAGTTGGTTATCGTTTTGCATAGGGTCAATGCCTGTCTACATTTCCATTTTGATTGGATTTTGATTCGCATAAAAGTTCTTCTGGTGATAATTACCTGCACCATATAGTGTACGTATTTTACCAACCAATAACTTGACTTCAAGATTGTCTTTTGGAGATTTCTTATTTTTTAGTTTTTCTTATTTTACGTACATTTGCGCATGATTATAATTGTGACAAATTTTGCATCATATTTACATGATGTCGAATTTATGGCAAATTTTCATATTCTCTCCATGTTTACACACGTTAGTAAGTGAAGTGTAAATGCGGTATTTTCTACATTTGAACATTGAGGTAAGTACGATGTAAATACTAAATCACGTCACTCTATATTATTTTCCTTCTCAAATACGGCACATTTACGCATACTAGTTAAATGTTTCGTAAATACAAATGTTTCAACAAATTTACTTGATGTCAAATTCATAGTACATTTTCATATACGCTCCATGTTTATACACGTTATCAAATGAAATATGTAAATGCGACTTTTGCACGATACTAAAGTAAAGTACGATACTAAATCACATTTTTCATAAATATGAGTAAATTTGAACAAATGCGGTATTTGCAACGCATTTACTTCATGTTTACTATAGTTTTACATGCAGTGATACACTGTAAAAACACTATTAAATTGTGTTCTCTCAGATTTATCAATTGACCTTTTTTACAAGTTGAAACAGCCAAATTTTATTGGTTGAAATAACCAAAATACGGTCATTTTAATCAAAATTGTTCGTTATTTTAACCATTCAGATTGGTATGAATCTGAAAGAACCTATCAAATCAGTTCGTTAACCTGCAATCTGTTTTTACAGTGTATTCCTTAGGAGTCTCATATCCGTGCACACGCGTGCAAAGTGAACTGTACGTCACATTTGAAAAACATTGGCTACAAAAAATACTATTATATTTATATCGAAGTACAATCGTGACTTAGCTAGCCGGAATATAGTAGTTTGGCGCTGTGAAAATGCTCGTAACATATTTTAAAAGTTGAATAAACCGCCTAAAACAGCATTGTATTTCTTATTGTTATGCCACCCATTCCAGCTATTTAAGTCAGAAACGTTGATATTAAATGCAGTTATTTTTTGTCTTTTAACCGCCAATTAGCTTGCTTTTATTAGATTGCTCACGACATGGCTGTTGTTTCCTCTATGCTTCTGCTCTTACAGGTAATAACATTTCTGATGGACAATCTCAAATCTCTGCGTAGAAAAGCATACAGAAGCGGATTCAGCAAACTCGTGCTACATGCAAGGCATTCTGAAATCTGGAGAAACGCACGAAAAACTGAAGATCTTTGAGCAAACGTCTCATCGTGCAAGTCATAGCTGACCAATACGAAAAACGGGAACCAACAGAAAAAGAATGTCCCCACCATCAGAGCTACCATTTTGAATATCTTTGAGTCATTTTTGTACGATGAGCGAGTATTGGTTGGATGCGCAGGCGTGGTCGTTGCAATAGCACGTGCATGTCTCCTAGCCACAAGGTACAGTTTGACATAAGCGATAGCTATGAAAACCCCTGGGATGCAGAAACAAATAATGAAGCGTACGTCATTATATATCATTTCCTTGGTTCTATCCACCATAAAAAGCACAATTATGGCCTGGAAGATTGAAAATATCCATATAGCGCTCACCAGCAGGATGGCACGAAATTTGTTCATGTATGTTTCGTAATTCAGCGCATTTTGTATATGAATGTATCTATCCAAAGTTACTGAACAAAGGCTAAATATTGATGCAACGCCAATAAGGGGAAACAGCATATCGGTGATGACGTAATTCGATTTATAAAACTGCAGGAACTCGCTCAACCGCAGTGGAACTGCAACACTTGCCATCAGAAAATCCGCAATCGATAGAGAAATCATGAATACATTTGGGATTGTCCGTAGCCGTTGTATTCGAAGTATCGTAAGAATGACCACGGTGTTGAGAATTGTTCCGCAGAATATGAGAATTGGATAATACACCAATATTGCTGCATGTTGGTTCCAGGTATTGCTGTCGGTTACATTGGTGTTGGTCAAATTGCTGGGTGGATCACAAAAGCCTTCGATGTCAAACACTTTGTCGAATTCTTCCGAGGTTAAATTAGTGTAATCTTTTTGGCAAATCTCCAAATTTGTGAGGGTCATTTCTTTGCTGACTATAATGACGTCTTGAAGAAATATAATGACGTCTTGAAGAAATAAAAAATAATGAAAAAATACAGCATTAAGATACATGAATCATGAAACACGGACAACAGTCAAGATGAAATCCTCAGAAAATATTTCTCCCGGACAAAGTTCCAACCTGTAACCTTCTGATTGCTAGTGAGAATCTCTAATCATTGTGCTACCGAGACTCAGATGGAGAGCGAAGATTACAATGATTTATTCGTCCCATTGACATTAGCATGCGTGGCAGGTGTTATGTTTGGGGGCGGAATTGGGGGCGGAATTGGGGGCGGAATTGGGGGCGGGCGGAATTGGGGACGGACGAAAAATGGAGAGGCGAAAGTAACGCTTGCCAAAATCCTATTCATAAAACCGAAGGACCTAAATGCCGCTGCTCCAAGGGACTATTGACTATCTAAATTATTGTGATCAGAAATTCTGATTGCACTTTAATATTATATGATTTCATCGCTTATTGCAAATTGGTTTGTTGATTCGGA
>JAYKKM010000442.1:3490000-3522500 GCA_035772405.1 Chrysogorgia sp. JL179-B06
GTATATTGCATTTTTATCCAGAAAACCAGCATTGTCTTGGAGATATATTACAAAATATTTAAATTTGTGCAAGGCAATGAAATCTACTACAACAAAATCTTAAATTCTTAGCGAATTTTGCAACTAAATATATTTAAGACCCCAAAACGACAAGATAAATTTAATGAAATATGAATGAAAATAGCCAGGAAAAAATCCTTAGGTAAATATCAGGAAAAATGCTTGCTTTTAGCCAAAATCTGAGAATGTACCATTGACAGAAAAAATGCGAAATCTGAATAACGTAGTAATAACATGGATAAAAAAGTGTTAAAACACGTTTTTTTATCTAAAATTAACAAACTACCCAAAAAATGTTGCTAAGCATTTCAAAATAATTTCGAATGTAACTATATATGCCATTTTAATGCATATTACAGTTTAAGCTCTTAGGATATCTGTACAGATCTCATACAACTATGGTGTGAGGTCGACGATAGTCATGTACTAATCGCATACAACCAATTTTATTTTATTTTACGAACAACATAATTAGATATTTTGTTGACTTGATTGCAATATATTTATTTATAGCTAACTTTTCAAATATTCTCTATAACTAATTCATGTTTTGTCTGTGATAATGAATAATGCAGCACTATATAATTTGTTAACTTAAACAGGTAGCTATCGCCTAAATATGACCTTCCTCTAAAACACTTGAAAATTCAAATTTGGAAAAATGACGGAATAGGCAAACATAAACATGATATTTAAAAACGTGACTACTTTTTCCGTTTAGGACCTACTGCCTGCACTCTTTTTGAAATAAAAAATCGTTAAAAAATTGTGTGGGCCTCTATTCCTGTCTGAAGTACGTTAATAATATAACTTAATATGTATATGTTTCAACACTCGAAATTTTCCTTCACCACAAATCTTTAGAATATGTAGTTTATTCTAGTAAAATGCCAAATTTTACTTGTAATATAGCCAAATCTTCTCCTGGCATTACCACCACTATATATACAGAACTCGTGACTCGGGTTCAATTCCAGTCGGAAGGCGTTGATGTTACATTTTTCGCAACTGGTTCCTGTTTGTTTGTTTATATATATATATATATATATATATATATATATATATATATATATATATATATATATATATATATATATACATATATATGTACGCTCCTTCACTTCGGTGTTGTTGAGCGCTCTGTGAAGTAGCGTGGATGTCCGTTTAGCAATAATGCAATGCTCGCTACCATTGTGGCAGTTTGAGCGCTCTGGCCCCATGCGCACTTCACGCTATCTGGATGTTCTGATCGCCGGTGCTGTCCCACAAGCGGTTGTCAATGACGATCGTAAGTGTATAATAGTCCGGCCAGACTCATCCAGATTGTTCCAAGCTACACTGATGAGCTGTGGTACAGCGAAACACGTGTCTGTAGATTGAAATATATATATATATATATATATATATATATATATATATATATATATATATATATATATATATATATATATATATATATATATATATATATATATATATATATATATATATATTATATATATATATATTTAAGAAATAGAAAATATTTTCCGTGTTTACATGCAGTTATATAAACACGAGTGGAAGTTTGGGAGAACGAGAAATCATAGTGGGAACACGAGCCCGTAGGGCGAGTGTTTCCACGCGATTTTGAGTTCTCCCAAACTTCCACGAGTGTTTATATAACGTATGGGAACACGGATAAAAATGTTTTCTATTTCTTTTATAAAATAACCCGTAGAAAGCAAATAAAATGCACAAATATCTTTTCTATCAACACGTAAATTCTCCTTACTGCGTATGATGGCGCCGTGATGTCTAATTGATGGCGTATGATGGCTAATTGATGGCGTATGATTGCTAATTGATGGCGTATGATGGCTAATTGATGTCGTATGATGGCTAATTGATGGCGTATGATGGCTAATTGATGGCTAATTGATTGCGTATCACGATGGCGTAATCCATCCATGTTATATAGCCTGATATAAACACGGTAACTGACCAATCACAGCGTGCGTAAGACACGACTTATTTTTATAAATATATATATATATATATATATATATATATATATATATATATATATATATATATATATATATATATATATATATATAATATATATATATATATATATATATATATATTATATATATATATATATATATATATATATATATATATATAAGATTCGAAAAATCACTAACTATCTCCCATCGTTGTTTAGGAGCTTTACATTAACACTAACATTAGTCTTCAAAGTACTGAAATACTACAAAATAATTGTGTTGCTACACCTCCCGCCGAATTAACAATAGTTTACACTATGCCTGACGGTATACATCGTGTGAATTTTCGCCACTCATCACAATATTGCAATGAAGAAAACTTGTTTTTGAACAAAACTTTGCACTAAAACTAGTAAGGTTTTTCCTAACGAATATTTTCATATTATGCAGTATATTTGAGGTTTGCGTCATATAGATCCGTTCATATTGCATTGTCTCTGGTGATTGTAAACCAGTTCATCAAAATATTCATTTGAATGTGCTAACCAAACGCGAAAAACGACTTAACAGTTAAAGAAACAGAATATTTCACAGAACTGATGGCGCGCAACATTTTGGCAACTGATATGTAATTCTGAAAGTTACCTGTAATTGGCGTCTGCGCGAGAAGACTAGCGCGGATAATATGTCCATGTTGTATTTATAAAGTGTATTAATAATATATATGTATATTTATATATATATATTTAAAAAGAGATTGTGTTGACACTGACTAGTAAAAACGTAAAACAACGTTTTATTAAAACTGTAAAAGACGTTTCGATCGAAAAACTTCGATCTTCGGTTAAAAAGGTTTTAGCCAAACGGCTAGATATATATAGGTTCAAAATATGTAAATCGTATAGACTAAGGAAGTGATTTGTAAATCTCAGGAATGTAAATATGTTCGTTGCCTGCATTTGGATTCCTTTGGGAGTACCACGCTTCAAGAAACAATCGTTTATGACAATTTGTGGCTTTGTCGACAATTGTTGTGTTTTCGAAGTCTATGCTGTGGTTTTGCTTATTTGCATGTTGAGCTATTTTGGAGTTGAGCTATTTTGGAGTATGGGTTACCTAAAATTCACAAGCCTGATGTACCATTACGCCCGATAACCAGTTGCATTAACTTCCCCACCTATAACCTATCCAAGCACCTGGTTTCTATTCTATCACCCCTCCTCAAGGAAAATTTTCCGTAAAGAACAGCGTAGAATTTGCCCAGAAAATTAAAAATTATCACATATCGGAGGACGAAGTCATGGTATCATTTGATGTCGTTTCTTTGTTCACATCGATTCCGATGGAACTTGCACTACAAGTGGTTAAAGGTAAATTGCAACAGGACGATAATTTGTCAGAACGCACCGACATTTCCAAGATATATATTTTACGATTATTATAATTTGTTCTTAAAAACAGTTTCTTTACATATGACAACCAATATTATCAACAAATCTTCGGATGTGCAATGGGTTCTCCTATAAGTGCAACTATAGCGAATCTTGTCATGGAATATATAGAAGACATAGCGATTTCTTCTGCCCCACATCCACCCCGATGGTGGTTCAGGTTTGTAGATGATAGCCATTTATGTCTACCAAGAGAACATGTAGAAGAATTCCATCAACACATCAATTCCATCAACTCTCACATACAATTCACCATCGAGATAGAAGATGATAACCAACTTCCCTTTCTAGATACCATAACCACAAGAAAAAACGGATGTATACAAGTGAATGTATACCGGAAACAAACGCACACTGATAGATACTTGGATTATAATTCCCACCATCCGACGAATCATAAACAATCAGTTGTTAATACACTCCTTGATAGGGCTGATAAAATTCAGTCGTCCAAAGCTGGTAAACACAAAGAACGGAATGTCATTAAAGTACTAAGAGACAACGGCTACCCATCTAAATTCATCAAGAACTGCGATTCTAGACGCAGTCTGTTACTTACTGGACGTGCTCCTGTCAACAATAATGCCAGTGACATAATTCCTGGTAGTTTGCAATCTAGCTTTGTTGTACTGCCATACATTCAAGGAATATCCGAAAGAATTTCCAGAGTGCTACGACGCGAAAATGTCAAAGTGGGCTATAAACCTATCAATACTTTGAGCCACCGTTTCCCAAAACCGAAGGATAAAACTCATACAGATCAAACGAAAGGAGTAGTTTACAAAATCGGTTGCCTAGATTGCGATTTCGTTTATATTGGACAGACTAACAGGGCTCTAAAAACGAGAGTTAAAGAACACAAACAAGCAGTGAATAAACAGGACAAGAACTCCAAAATAGCTCAACATGCAAATAAGCAAAACCACAGCATAGACTTCAATTGTCGACAAAGCCACAAATTATCATAAACGATTGTTTCTTGAAGCGTGGTACTCCCAAAGGAATCCAAATGCAGGCAACGAACATATTTACATTCCTGAGATTTACAAATCACTTCCTCAGTCTATACGATTTACATATTTTGTACCTATATATATATCTAGCTGTTTGGCTAAAACCTTTTTAACCGACGAAGATCGAAGTTTTTCGATCGAAACGTCTTTTACAGTTTTAATAAAACGTTGTTTTACGTTTTTACTAGTCAGTGTCAACACAATCTCTTTTTAAATATGAATATTCCTGGCTGCAATTTTAGTATTTATCATATATATATATATATATATATATATAATATATATATATATATATATATATATATATATATATATATATATATATATATATATATATATATTTATTTTTCATATATCATTTCATATATATATATATATATATATATATATATATATATATATATATATTATATTATATTTTCATATATATATATATATATATATATTACATCAAATAGAGAGCTTGTGTTTGTGTTTCGAGAGTGCTCGATACCATCGGTAGAGCAAATATATAGAATAACTGGACACGGTTACACTTTCGACATTAGTTTATTGCATACAGTTCTGTTTCGTACAGGCGAACCTGCACTCATCAGTGCTAGACTAAATGTGACTTATAAAAACACCTACAGCACCACAAGCCTTGTGGTGCTGTAGGTGTTTTTATAAGTCACATTTAGTCTAGCACTGATGAGTGCAGGTTCGCCTGTACGAAACAGAACTGTATGCAATAAACTAATGTCGAAAGTGTAACCGTGTCCAGTTATTCTATATATATATATTCTATATATATAGTTCAATCTACAGACACGTGTTTCGCTGTACCACAGCTCATCAGTGTAGCTTGGAACAATCTGGATGAGTCTGGCTGGACTATTATACACTTACGATCGTCATTGACAACCGCTTGTGGGATAGCACCGGCGATCAGAAGTCAGAACATCCATATATATATATATATGCATGTTCGTCGGAGTTGGGCCTGGCTATAAAATGGACTCGGCTTGCGAAACTTGAACGCGACATGTTTAACTAAAAAGCACCCAACACGACAAACGACTTCCAGAGTTGCCGCACATGCGACACAAAGCGACACATGCGACCACATTGCGACACAAAGGAAGATAAACTTTATTGTGACGTTCGCTTGTGAACTCTGAATAAGGACAATAATTCAGGTACAATCGTTCCTGCGCGACAATATTTAAACGCTTTTTGAAACTACAGACTGCTTTTGTTGACAACTACAACAGTCATTAAAATTAATTCTAAAAGGAATTCGGTACTTAATTACACCCGATGACTCATAACCAATGTCAGTCATGTCGGTAATCTACCTGTTTTTAATATATTAATGCCACACAACGATCTGCATTTTTCAGAACGTTTTTAGCGGTATATTACGCCTCTCTCATATACCCATAGTATACATGAACTACGAAATTTTTAGAATTTTTGTGAGAAAAATAGTATATATATGTTGTACTATCGAAGATTGAAACGCGTATAGCGAGCAATGTGAGCAATATGTCATAGCCAATGACATTGAAGACAAAAAGAAGATAGTTTTTAACAACAATTGGTAGTAAGACCTACAACGTGTTGGACATTTTCTGGCCCCAGAAAAGCCATCTGAAGTAAAGTTTGAAGGATTAGTGCAGACGATACGAAACCACTATGATTTTTTATTTTAATAAACTGTTGTATACTTTATTGATATTTAAATTAAAATGTTGTGCCGAATATTCAATCTTGAATTTCTGTCACTTGTATTTGTTTATAGCAGGTGTAAGTCGTGACGTTTTCGTTAATTATTTCAAATTGATGGAAAATAAAACACATTCATGGCTATCGTAAATTGAATATTTTTATTTCTATATCTCAGAAATTCAGAATAAAAATAATTTTTGCTTTTATGTACGCGATATAAATCCTGAACCAAATGACCTACTGATCTATATCAATCAAAAACACTAAACGTTTGTGCTCTGTCGTTAGAGTGAAGAAGACGTCTAACCTTCGAACAAATGCGATAGTGAAATATAATATAAATGTAATTATAAATATTTGCTATAATGGCTATAGGGATGACTCAAAAGGACCTTATTTTCTGTTTTTGTCTATTTTTATCTTTTGTTAGGTTAAAGTTAGCTACGGTTATATCACCAACCTTCTTCCTCCAGTGAAGCTCAACAACATTTATATCGTTTATAATATTTAAATATTATCCTTGATAAATTAAGAGGTTTGCCCTACGTTGGAGGTTATATAATATTACATTATTGATCATTTATTTCAGTTACTATATGCAAAGCTTATTTTCGTGAAATACATACGGTGAAAAAGTAGAAAAACAGAAATTTATATTCATATTCACCTGGTATCCACACGGAGATGTCCGATTAATTCTTGAATAGCTGTCCTTTCTGTCTGTCTTGTTATTCTAGCTAGTTCTCTAGATTCAACCCACACAGCTCAATTAAGATTTATCTTAGAAAACATTTTAGAAGTTATCTACAAATATATTAAATATCATTCACCTTTAGCCACATAACAGAATGCATCACGATGTTATCTTCTCATGGGCACTTTGCCTATTGAATCAAGTGTAAAGGATTTGTGATTGCATTTTAATATTAAATTATGGAACAAACGGAAATTGAACTTTTTATGCTTATGTATGCAAGTTATAATCAGGCGGTTTAGGCTTTGATGGAATAGAAGTAAATAGAAAAACTGTATATAATATTATAAAAATGTGAAACATTAATAATATAATTACTTTCCTGAGTTAATCTAGTAAGTAGAATTTCACATCAGCGGCATTATTTTTACTTTATTTACAAATGAAATTCAGATTGCACGAGAGTAGACCGTATACTTTTTATGTACTGCAGTCAAGAACAATAAACTTTCTATATGATTATATATCCTTTACCTTTCATTCTGCAAACGAAACTTTAGACTATTCATTATTACGGCAGTACAGCAACCTTTCAGAATCGCAGTAGATAACATGTTGGAAGTCTGTTGAGTAAGTAAATAAGTAAGTAACAAGAGAATTCTTCGGAGAAAATAAAAACTCGGAAAAATCATGATTATTTCCCATCAATGAGAATCAAGGAATTTTCTGTGGCCTTGCACATATATATCCTAGTTTCAGCAAGCAGTAGATATATGCACGTTGAGCGTGCCTAAGTTTTTATTTGTATTTTAACACTGCGTATATACGCAGAATAACACATAATAAGTTAGCAAACAGGACGCGGACGTCAAGAGGACGCCAGTTTCAGCGACGAGAACTGGTACGAGGACGTCCTCGTGTTGTCATGAGAAAAATCAGATCTAGCGAAAGAAAAACAATTGCATAAATAGTCATCTGTTTGATACGTACGATACTGAGTACGGATACGATATGATTAAAACTGAGACTATACTCAAGAAAGCATCTGGAAAATACTTTTGAATACAAAGTCTTTGAACCACGTTTCTCTTTTCTAACTAGTTACTCCTACGCTTTGTTTAATTTTTTAATATTTAACACGGTTATATATGTATTTTCTAATTTAGATTGTATAGATAAGCAAACAATATAATAGTAACCTATAAACGTCCTATGAACATAGCGCTTTTAGGCAATAGATAGCGTTTTAGTTTTGTCACACGCATTGTCATGATGGTAATATGAAACTATCTTATAAAACAAGACAACGTCAGGAAGGTAATTTTTAAATTTTACAAAAGAACAATATTCAATATACTAGAAATACGTTATACGCAACACCCCTCGCCCGCTTATACTGTTTGAAACTTTTATAGCGTAGTTGCTAATTTACTACTGTAATACAGTACTGTAGTTCTTTTACTTGAATTAGGTATTAGCCTATTTATTGGCAAAACTGAATAAATTTGCAGTGGACAATATCTCTGAGAGCTTTGTGTTGTTTGAATTTAATTCTTCCATAGGACATCAAACTAAATAGCGTAAACTTTTTAAATTTTTGGGTGCAGTACCTGGCACCTGCACTGAACAGAATAGTGGGGAGTTTACTGCTGTTTCTACCATAAATCACTAAGAAAGAAATTACAGCACTTGTCTCACACGAGAGCAAAACTCGGGCCCCAGGACTGACATGTGTACCCCTCCCATAAATTTCCATGAGATGTATGAATGATCCCTTAATTGCAAGTATATATTTTTTAGCCTGCGTAGCGGCTCTCGAAGGGGGAGGGAGGGAGGGAGAAGAGCGAAAAACTCGCGCGCGTTTTCGCTCTTCTCCCCCCCCCCCCCCCCCCTTCGAGAGCCGCTACGCAGGCTAATATTTTTAGACACCTCATACCTTTATAATGTTATTGTATGGTAGTAACAGTACAGCATAATATACAATTATTGGATGAGGTTGAGCATCATGATATCAAGAATAGAATTATCCATATCGAGGTCAATGTTACCTGCCAAAGCAGGTCTGGATAACTCTTAAATATCATGCATAAGCCGAATCCAATAATTGTTTTATTGTACATTGTTCAAGATAGTCTTACTATAAAAATATACAAACAAATCTACTACAGGCGTTTTTTAATTTGTAATTTTTGCACGTTTGGTCCTAGTGACGTCATCAGTGTTAAATAATTTTTGTTTTGGACACCTCCGTGCAATAATTCACAGTATTCAACAGAAATGAGGTCGCACCTGCCAGAGATTAAGAATTCACTGGAATTGACCAATAGGAAACGAGAATGAATTTTGAATGTATAATAAATGCTTTTAGCCAGTGGAATTGGGGAAAGTGTTGAGATGAACGGGTACTTCGTGTTACTGGTAGGTACGCAATACGCATAATGGTTGCAACATTTCATTGGTCTGCAGAATACACCAATCACATTGACGTGGCGATGTGGCCGGGCCTCTTGCAAGACCCGGGCATTTTGGCATTTTTAAATTTTTGAGTGCAGCAACAGAATAGTGTGGGGTCTACTGCTGTTTCTACCATCAATCACTAAGAAAGAAATTACTTTTATCACAATATTGATGACTCACGAAATAATCAATGCAGTATTTTGTATATAGACACCAAAGGCTGTTGAAGGAAGAAAGTGCATCTCTATCATACAATGAGTGTCCTTTAAAAAAATCAAATTCGTTCAAATGTCTACGGATGGCATGCATATATAGTGCAAATGTATAGGGGTCCATTCAAATTAGATTTACTAAGACGTACCTATTAGGGATAATACTCCAATTGTTGGTGTGGATAGATTATATACAGTAAGTTGATAATTCTACCCACATTGGACTACTGTGATGTGGAGCTGGCAGCAATATGGATAACTAAATATTGATGGTCATAATCAGAGGTCTCTAGGCATAATGCATGTCAGGGAAACTGATTGGTTAATAGAAATCCCAAGTTTTGTACCTCTTGTATTAGAAGCAAGTTACATTGTGTAATGCTAGTTAGGAAATTCCATGGCATTTTAACATCATATCTACCAGTAAAGAGCTATTTTCCATGTTTCAATTAATCTGTTCATACATGTTATAGCACCATTATCTATTGCCTTAATTGACAATATGTGAAGGATATACAACTTTTGAGTTAAAATTAGTTTTTGTAACATTGTACTGTACATTAGTAACAACTGTAATTTGTTAGAAAACAAGACCCCATATATTGATACCAATGTTAGCATTGAAGGGGCTATCCTGTATAAATATTATTGTATTATTATTATTATTATTTTTAAATATGCTCTTCAATCAAATGAGCCAATCGCATCACAAGATTTAGATTTAAATATCAAGCTATTAAATGACATCATATACAAATATTTTGCACAGAACTTTGGTTATGCTAAATCGGTGCCCGACAATTCTCTAGTGAATAAGTATAAGGACTATACAGTTAAAGATCTAAAGAAAGCTCTAAAAACTCTCAAATTTGCAAGTGGTGATTCCAAAGAAATCAAATATGTGTCACATACATTGCGTGATAGGCTTCGTGCAAATAACAACAACCAGTCAAGTGAACCTAGTCTAGACAGCGGACAATCATTCAACCATGATAAACACATTGGCAAAAACTTCTGGGGTTATGTTAAAAACATACTAGACAAGAAAGACGTCATATTTCCATCCTTCAACATGACAGAATGCCTTTCTTACTTCACGAAAACCCTAGCTACAATCCATCCTAATAAACTGTTCAACATTCCTAGTTGGATTCCTAAGTTATCTGAGCCAGAAACGCAATTTGACCTTGACCCGCCATCATACCAACGAGTTACGAATATAATCCGTAAAATGAAAGCGTCTGGTTCCCCGTGTCCCCTTGATCAACTCTCTATTATATGTTTTAAACGTTGTCCTTTTCTTAGAACTTATTTAACTGACCTTATAAGTGCTGTTTGGTTGTCCGGGAGCATCCCCTCTGAATGGAAAACTGCCTGCACAATACTAATCCATAAAAAAGGCGAAGCTGATGTGCCATCCAATTTCCGACCAATTACACTGGAAAGCATACCCTTAAAAGTATTCACCTCTTGTCTACACAACGTAATGTATTCATTCCTCACCGCTAATAACTTTATAGAACATAACATACAAAAAGGCTTCACACCTAATCTGTCTGGCAAAAATAAAATCCTTCTTTATACTCGCTATGTCTTATCCAAAATATCCTGGCATTTCACCGTTTCTACTTTGTCTAAAACTTGGATCTCAGAAAATGTTGACTCTATAGTGAACAGTTATATTCGTAAATGGCTTGAAATACCAATATCAGGAACACTAAGTACTGTCTACCTAACCCGAAACAAATTTGGCCTTAGTATTTGTCCTCCATCTGTGAAATTTATTCAATGTCAAACAGTTCTCCGAACAGCTCTAAAAACATCTCCAAACCAAGCGATCAATGAACTCTGGAAGTCGACTAGTAATAGCACAAATATCCAGTATGACGTCTATAACTCAACCAAGCAAGTTCTTAAGGACTTTCGTTCTGAACAAGAGAATAGACTTCAAAATAATTTAACCTGTCATAAGGCTCTTTCTTCTCTAATATCACAAAGTTCTCCCACGCGCCAAAACCTTGCAAGATGGGGTATATTACCAACTTCAGATTGTTCCCTTTGTCTAGCCCCAGAAACTCTTTTACACGTTGTAGCAGGTTGTCAATCATATCTGGAATGATTTACATGGAGACATGACTCTATCTTAAACTTTCTTGCGACGAACTTACTGACGGTCAACGGTTCAAATCTCTATGTTGATCTTCCTGGGTACAAAAGTCCATCAATAATAACCGGCGACACATACCGTCCAGATCTACTTTTGACGACTACAAATGAATGTCTCTATATTGTTGAACTAACTGCTGGTTTCGAATCAAATCTCCAAAAAAATGCATGTTGAACGTAAAAAAGATAAATATTTAGAATTAATTAGGGAGCAAAGTAAATCATTTAGATCTGTTAAATTTGTTAATTTATCAATGAGCTCTCTTGGTGTCTTTGCGAAAGAATGATCTACATTCATAAAAATGCTCAACGATCTTGGTTTTGACAAACTTCACCAAAAATATTGCGTAAAAAGAATGACGACGATTGCAATCAGAACAACATATTATATATTCTGCTGCCGTAACAAGAAATGGACAAATCCCGACTTACTTACATTTTAATGTTGTGCTGTATACTGTTATGTGTTTTTATAGTTACATGTATTGATATTATCGATTCAAGTAGCCGATTGTAAATTACTTTAAAAAGCGAGATTTACAATTGTATATGTAAAATCTAAATTTAAGTTTAATAAAGTTTCCGTTATTAATACTAATAATAATAATGCATTAACAATAATAATAATAATAATAATACCTAATGCAGATTGCAGATACCATATTTGCCATTGTAACAAAGCATATAATATATGGCATTGTGTACTATAGTATCTAAATTATATCACCGTGCACATATATATTATAACCTATATTCAGAATGCCATGCCTAGTCTGCTTGTCGACAATGATCTAGCTAACACACATAGTAGCTGTCAACATACCCAATGTGAACTTATAATAATAATAAGCTGTATTTTACATTGACAGAATAAGTTGTGACCCACTAGGCCAGCTAAGTGTACTGTAGGTCTAACATGTTCCATAATGGATGGAGTACTGTAAACACAGATTATATATGGAATACATACCAGTATACAAAACATGAACGTCAAGATGATATCGTCAGAAACATAATATTCCTGGTTGAAAAAATTATAACCTTCTTATTGCCAGTGACGGCCTCTAACCATTGAGCCATCGAGATTCAGATGGAGAGAGGTTACAATGATGCACTGGTTCTAATGATATGTGTACTGCCTATGCACAGCAGTTACTATATATTTCAGTAATGACTAATGATTGGGTGTGTTAATATATACACTGCTGTTATATCAATAGAATCAGTACATCAATGTAACGTTCACTCACCATCTGAGTCTTGGTAGCTCAATGGTCAGAGCATCTCACTGGAAATCAGAAAGTTATCCCTGTCCGGGACACAGAATAATTTTTCTGAGGATATGAGCTTGCTTGACAATCATCCATGTACTGTATCGTCTGTTTCCCCCCGAGCTCTCCCTTATTCACTACAGCAGTGTATATATTAAGTATTAACACTGACAAGTATACATAGTAATGCTTGTTTATTGCTACAAAATTGTAGGCCAGGCCCAGGTCATATAAACACAGCAATAGTATGCATGTTTTTTCACCCTAAACTACTGTATATATATAGGCTAATTATCAAGCAGATAGTATTTATAATTTTAATCAAATAATAAACATACTGCCAACTGTCAATATATTATACATATATGTTTTGAAAATTCAAAACATTACACACCTTCAAATTTTCCCAAATCTCTCTGTTAAGTATTTCAAAATGTGTCTATTAGATTTCGGAGCTTGGAGCAAATACACAATAAAGTGTACAATTATTTAAATTACAATCAAACACTCATTAATAATTCATGAGGAAAAGACAAAAGAAAATCACGACCGTATCGTGGTTTTAAATGTGATAAAGATTCGTCCTGATTTACATAAACTTTATCTTTGATTTTCTCGGCTTAGACAACATCGATTTTCAAAATTACTACGCCAATGAACTTATCAAATGGGTCGTGTTTGAAGCCGTTTAATAAACTCGCAGCACGTGTTTATTAGCGAGTCAAGTCAAAAAGTTTAATAAACGATAAAGTGAAGCACTGAACTGAAGGTAATGGCTATTCGTACGGTAGCCGTACGACGCTATAGTCTCTTAGAATTCAACGAAATGCAAGTAAATATCACCAAAATCCTAAACCTAACCCTAATCCTAACCAAATTGCTAACCCTAACCAAAAAAAACTATGCAGAAAAGGCAAATTAATTGCTCAACACAGACCGGTGAGTCGCTGACAATCACAATATACATAATTATAATAATCCTTTTACCTTTTACTTGTGTCCGGTTTCGGCTTGAAATCGGATAGGGATATCTAGTACGTATTCCTTATAAGGAAGCGCAAATAGAAGGTATTGACGAGCAAATAGAGTGAATTAACGAGCAAATAGCTGACACGTTCAAACCTCGTACCAGCCTCCTTGTTAATTGGATTGTAACCGACCCCAAAACAACAAAGGTCCTAACCCTTTGGCAAACGTTTTCTTGAGAAATAAACTACCCCCAAAGCTATAGAATCTATCAAAGGAAAGTTAAATGATCTATTTACAACATACGTACAGCTTTATCCCGGTAGCTAACTTAGTTCTCTTTGAAAGCGCGGATAATCGAACATGCCCAAAATATAATTTTCCTAATACGGATACCATTGTAAACAAAAACACGGCTGACTTCGACGAAGGTTTTCTTGAGAAATAATCAACTCCCAAAGCTACAATATATATTAAAACAAAGATCAATTATTTGTTTACAATATGCGTACAGCTTATCCTGCTAGCGAACGTAGTTTTCTTAAAAAGTGCGGATAATCGAACATATCGTAACGTGTTAATAATCCCACATCCAGTGGGCTGGTACGAGTGCCATGTATTTGTTCGTTAATGCCTTCTATTTGCTCGTCAATGCCTTCTATTTGCTCGTCGGTCACTTCCTTATATGGAATACGTACTAGAAGTACATATGTGAAATCGGCTGTCGGGGATAATCCAGGGCCAAATTTCCGATGCCGCGCATGAGGACAGTTGATCATATATATATATATATATATATATATATATATAATGCAACGCTCACTACCCTTGTGGCAGTTTGAGCACTCTGGCCCCATGCGCACTTCACGCTATCTGGATGTTCTGATTGCCGGTGTTGTCCCACAAGCGGTTGTCAATGACGATCGCAAGTGTATAATTACCGAGTCAGACTCATTCAGATTGTTCCAAGCTACACTGATGAGCTGTTGTACAGCGAAACACGTGTCTGTAGATTGAATTATATATATATATATATATATATATATATATATATATATATATATATATATATATATATATATATATCCATATAAAATCCTGAAATGACGTCACATAGACTATCGGTAGTAAAAGTCGAAATTAAAATCAGCTGTTATTTCTAAAATAAAACATTATCGTAAGAGTTAGGGTTAGTATATATTATAGGTGGAGGGTTAGGGTTAGGATTAGGGTAAGGTTTGGGTTAGCCACTATGTTTTAAATTTGGGGATATTTATATGGAAATCGAGCCATATATACCTAATAAATCCGATCCGAGATTAGGCGCGTGATAACGGACTAAACGCCGGTCGATATTAGCACCCTCGCCCTCAGGCCTTCGGCCGGCGCTTCGCGCCGGGCGAGGGGATAAGCCAAAACGGTCTCGAATTATTTTTCAATTATTTTTCAAGCTGTACTTATCCACATATTTACTACATACACTCAAAAAAAGGTGAAGGCTAAAAGGGATGACTCAAAAGGACCTTCACCATTTTTAGAACTACTAATCCTAACCCTAATCTCAATCTCAATCCTAATCCTAACCCCAACCATAACCTTGATCCTAACCTTGATCCTAATCTTAAACCTAGCTATCCATAACCTAACCGTAGCTATCCATAACCTAACGAAAAAGAAAAAAAAGAAAAAAAAGAAAGGTCCTTTTGAGTCATCCCTTTTAGCCTTCCCCAACCAAAAACACAAACGTTCCTTGTGAAGATGTGAAAACAGTGAATGGCGTCACAAAATTCACGTAGACGATGCAGCAACTAATACCGGAAGAAAAATCACTCGGTTACAAGTTCTTTGCTGACGTTTCACGACGTCTTGACGTCTACGTTCTCTTTGCTAAATCTGTCTAATATTATTGACTTTATAGGATTCAATTTCACCTCCTGTAAAATGGACTGACTTATACTACTCATCATGCATCTATTCAAGTTACTATAATATAAGCAACGCTAATTTTCGTATTATATATATATACGTTAAAAAAGCGAAAAAAACATTTTCAATACATATCAACCACGTATTTGCACGGATATAAGCGAGTATTTAATAAGTTATCCTTTATGTCTATAGTGTTACTTAATTTCGGTTCTCTCTGATTCAACCTAGGGCTTATATCGTTCGTTTTAAAACAATTAAAATATCTAAAAATTCTAAAGGTTATATAATTATATAATATAATGATATAAAACAAGCGTTCACTGATATAAGTTTTTATTTATACGAGCTTTCGGCTGTCAGATCAGCCTTCAATGGGTTAAGAAAAATATGGAAATCTACACCTATATATATATATAATATATATATACAAGCATAAAAATATTAATGAGAATGACAGGATATGACAGAAGATATATGGATAATTTTATTGTTTCTTTAGTGAAATAGCATATTGTTTAAAATAGCATATTCGTTTGAAGAAACAAACGATCTACTGACGCAACGCCACCAGCTATCAGAGGCTCTATCAAATTCCATACGAAAGGCCATCCATTACGACCCATCGTAACCTGCGTTGGGTCCGCACTTTATAACACTTCTAAGTTTTTAGCAGACCTATTGTCACCACTACCAAACCGAAATGGTTATTCAATTTCTAATTCGTCTCAATTTGTTAATGGTATTTCTATAACACCACCGTTGAAGATGATGAATTAATGATATCTTTTGATGTCGTTTCTTTATTCAGTTAGTTTAGTTTAGTTTATTAGATTTATCACTCTTAGGTGAACGGAATAACCCAACAGGCTAAAAGCCCAATTATAGGGCTTCCGAGGGCCTACGATTTTAGGTCGTTATCCGAGAAGACCTGAAAGTCTTACCATTTGCTGATATTATTGCAAAGGCAGCACTTTCTCCTCAATTATTTTTAATACCCTGAGTGGAGGTCCGACCTAGGATTTGAACCTGTGTCTCCCAGCTCATAGACATGTGTGGTAAGCACTAGACCACAACAGCTGGTCTGAAGAAAAAATGAAGTGGATAACTCCGTGATATTTAACTCGAAATTTAGTAGCCAATTTAGTTTTCAAGGTCACTAACCTATACTAATAACCGCGGTACATCAAAGAGAATCGTCCAATTCAATACCGTCAATATTATAGCAATCATCAGTTCCCTCGCATATTTTCTAGAAGGAGACAAATCACAGACATGGTACTGCAAAGTGTCCAGTCTTGTGCGCATCGTCGAGAGACAGTATCTTGCCCTGCTCGAGCAAGGTTCTAATCAAATTCAAATACTCTATGTTTGCTGCAATTTTGGATTCTTGTTTGTCAGATGTTTCATGTTGTGGATCAACATGTTTTATAACATCGATGGATAATTTTATAACATCGATGGATAAAGCATCCTCTGGATTAATTGCGCTGCTTAGATAAACTTTGTACAATTCATTATCACAATTTTTAACGAAATCACAAAGCTGCCAATTCCCCCTGTTTTCACTTTGTATGGCGTGGACAGATTGTTTTTCATCATGGGTTTGACAAAAGAAGCACATTTCCTTGTTGTATGTTGCAGTAAACGTGCGCGAAATCCGTTGTGGCACGTCAGTCGTTTCATCGGGTTTTTAGCTGGAGACATGATTTCGATTCAAGCTCGAGTGAGGACAACGACATCTTTGGAAGCAACTGCTTTCTCAAATCTGTTTTGGGTTCTATTTGATTCAAGATATGATCGACAAATTATTCCTTTATCCGTTAACTCAGAAACGTTATTGTGTGGACTATATTTTACTATAGAATACTGATTGGAGTGTCTGATAATATATATCTCTATTATATATCTTTATATATCTATTTATAAATCTCTATTTATAAATCTCTATTTATAAATCTCTATTTTTATTGCGTTTTAAATGAAATTTATAACTTCCCGATGACGTCATCATTCATTCCATAAAAATGACGTCACAATAGTTGAAAAAATTGTGATAAAGTTTATTTGACTTGTCAGGCTTGAAACTATGGATTTCAGCAAAGAAACTAAAATTATCACTAAATTTTCACTGGAGTCATTATTTTGACACCCCCGGACTAAATCCACAGTCTGTAAAATTTTCCCTTTAGCTGCTATAAATTTGGCAAATTAAATTGACAAGAACGTCAGAACCGCCACCGAAAGCAATAAAGTTTGTACGGGGAATTGTTATCGTTTCTCCGTATATTTTTATAATTATATCAAGAAAAATGCCATTCTACAAATAAAGCGTTACTTCGTATTAATATTTCCTGGGCAGCTTTAATATTTCGTCTTTGTCAGTTGCAGATTTACTTGGCCGGTTGTTTTTCTTGTCAGTTTCGCATTGTTGTCTTAGAAGACTGAATGTTTGTTCATAATGAAAACTTGACAAGAACATGACAAAAACAATGAAAACTTGACAAGCGCGATATGTCTTGCTCCCAAATTTATTTAAAACTTTAATAGTATGTCCTTTAATTTTGTAGAGGTTTATCTACCACTTTGAGTTTTTTATCTTTAGCACGTGTAAATTAATACAAATTCTGTAATACTATAGTTTGTCTGATAAATTGCAGCTTGTCTGCTTGTTTGCTGTGAAAGCTGTGTCAATCAAATAAATTTTAACTTCTTTTAACCACACTATCTGTTCGTACACTTGGCTGGAAAGTATCTCATAATTTTCCCCTCGTGATTCAGGGATTTATGGAGGCTGCTGAATGGTGAACTAGGTGATTAGTAAACAATACTAAAAATTATATAATCTAACCCATTCCCTATGCAGAATAAAATTGTCTGGCTTTAGCCAGAACACAACATCGGGCATTCAGCAGGAATGGGTTAATATTCCTTTTCTTAATATTTTTACGGCATAGCTTCAAGAACGGCTGAACAAACTAGGCGTGTGTTTGTCTAATGGTGGAAGAGATACTCTATTTAGACTACTTGGAGGACACTTTTCTGACAAAGTGGTCCAAAAGGTAAAGAGTGGAAGTGTTCTCCGAGGAACTGGAGACAACTGGGATTTGAGGATCTTAAAAGGGCACATGAGAAAGGAAATTCAGAATGAAGATCTTCACTTATTTGCCTCCAATCTCATTGAGAATAGAACTAACTTTTTTCATTTGCCAAATAACACTGCAAAATGGCGCTCGTTTGATTGGCTAACAAAATTGACTAATTTGCATACTAAAGGTTGCCATGGCAACTATAGTGTCCACGGCGGATATTTTACCCAACTTAGTATACAAATGGATAGCTAACTTTCCTGTAATTATTTCCACGGTGAATGAACTCGTTGAAACGATACCGATGCCATCAGCTGGGTTTGATAGGACGTGACTTTAGTTGTGAAACGAGAATTTGTTGTACATTACCACTAGACTGTGAGTTTAGTGGGTTTTTTTTTCGCGTGTGAAATTTGCACTCATTGAAACGACACCGATGGTACCAGCTGGGTTTCGTATGATGTGAAGTCGATTGTGAACTGTAATATAACATTTGCGATTGCGCTCGGCTGTGCTCGTTGAAACAGTTCACGAAGCGATGTTGATGACACCAGCTAGTGGTCTCTCCTTGAAGTGCGGTTGAGTAGTATAGCACATGGGAGTACAGGCACACTTTTTTATTTGTACGATGGCCCGAGACCAACCAAGCGTTCAGCTGGCGGTCTAGTGTTACGATAGAAACGCCGTATCAAATTTGCGAGAGTTCGTCGAAACAGTAAACGAAGCGACACCGATGACATCAGCTGGTGACCAAAGTTGCGAATGTTCTCCTCGAGACGCCACATTAGATGGGGGTGCCAGTACATTCACAAACTTTTCAGAACAGCATGAAACCAACCCCGCGTTTACGGTCGAGTTTACCGTCTTGAGATGACTTTCGAGCTGCGTTTCTCGTTTCTTTGATATCTCCTATATCTGAAGCCACACTACCATAGTCAGCTGGGCTTGGCGCAACGCTGGGTTGCACTGTAAATTTCAAGGAGTAAAAATTACCCCATTTTTGGGGTAAAATGTTCAAAGTGGATGGGGTGACTTTTCAGGGGGTAAAAACTACCCCAAGATCTGGGGCAATATGTCCAAATATTTACCCCTTTGTTGGGGGTAACGGAGGGTAGTTTTGCAATTGGGATTACGGGGGTAAAAATTACCCCATACGTTTGCAGAAATTTTTTTGGGGATCACTTGCCATGGGAAGCAATCTGATTTGTTACCCGAAACAACTTTTATCCTAACCCTAACCCTAAACCCCCGCCTAGCGAGTTTTCTAACCCTAACCCCCCGTTAGCCCCCGTTTAACTAAAAAAATATTTTATATAAAGTTTTATATAATTTTTCAGTTGTTTTGCATTGTATTTAATACAATGTTTTGAGTATTCGTATTATATGATATAAAATGCATTATGTGATATAATGCATCATATCTCATAACGCATCATATTATAATTTGCATTATAGATATAAATATAATGTAAATTATATCATATAATGGCTTATATGATATAATGTAGATTATGTGTGTTTTGTATTATATTATCGGTGGCGAAGAAACTAACCCCAAAACAACTTAGATCCTAACCATAACATATATAATGCATTATATCATATGTTAGGGTTAGGATCTAAGTTGTTTTGGGGTTAGTTTCTTCGCCACCGATAATATAATATAAATTATATGATATAATTTACATTATATCATATAATGCATTATATGATATAATTTACATTATATGACATAATGCATATATATATATGTAAATATATAAATATGACATAATGATATAATGTAAATTATATATAATTTATATTATATGATATAATAGGCATTATATTATATGATATGCATTATAAACTGAAAAACAACTGAAAAATTATATAAAACATTATATAAAATAATTTTTTAGTTAGAAAAATTATTTTAAACAATGAGAATTGCCATTAACTTAATTATTTAACAAAAATGATGTTATATCAAATAATTTTATCATAATAAACATATATAATAAAGAAATATAATTTTCGGTTTCGGACATTCGGTACCCTATATTATTCAAACGATTTCTTCATGTAATATAAATTGCATACTGGTTGTCAATTAGTTATAGTTTTTTTTCTTTTATGGAATTAAAATGCATGTGGCAAACAAAGTACCAAGCTCAGACGATACATGGGCGATTGTCAAGCTCAAATACTCAGAAAATGTCCCAGACAGGGCTCGAACCTGTAACCTTCTGATTGCCTGTGACATGCTCTATATAATATCAAGACTTTTATAACGGATCAGAGCGGAGGTTACAATGATATGCTGGTTTGATTGCTATATACACTGCATATGCAACATTCACTATATACTAGAATTAAATGCTTGGGAATTTGTCTGGGATTCATTTATGAGAATTTGAGCTTGGCAATCATCCATATATCATAATAATAATCACTACTGTATATATTTTGCATAACAAGATAGTTTAATAAAAGACTTATAATAAAGTCACATACATGTAATTAATGTTAATCCATTAACTTTGGTCAGATCTTCTTTCTAATTTATTATTAATTGTTAATTAGGTTGTTTCTTGCTTTTTAAAATATTATAGATGATGTTGCAATTTTGCCATTCCTGCTTAAACAAAACTTAAAGAGAAGAACAGCTGAAAAAATGTATTGAGCTTATTTTGGTAAGTTTGAGTTTATCTTATCTACTAATATTTTTTATTATGCTTGCTAAAGATTAAGTAAGAGATAAAGCATAATATATAGCATAAATATATAGCATAAATCTATATATAGCTTTATATAGCATAAATCCCGACGTTCGAGGGCTTTATCTGACTTATTTCATGATTGAGGAGGTTTTCCAACAAAATTTTGTCTACTTTTTCCACCTTGGACAAAGATTTTCCTAGTTTTGTCTTCATTTTTTTTCTAATTAGTATTCATGGTTTCAGAATTTATATATACGGTACATAGTTATAATTCTGGATAATAATAAATAAAAAATAACAATAAATAATTAATAATTATTAATGTTATTAATAATATTAATAACATTAATCCTGACATGTTTAGTTCACACTCAATAACTACATTTTGAGTATTTTTCTCTTCTTTTTCTCCCTCTCTTTCCCCCCATTTTAAATCATTCTACATCTTACTGGTGAGCACCTTGCATGGGACTTAGTCCTGTTTATTGTGCTTTGCCAATTTTTGGCATATTACATTAGATTTACCCTTTATTATTACCTTAGATTTATATATCCTCTGTACACATGCATGTTTTTATTAATAGTGTATGCAATTATTAGTTAATTTAGTGCCAAAAATAAAGTTATTAAAAAAATTTTAAAAATGTACTATTATGACATTAAGTTGGTGACTTGAAAAGTGCAGTGGTATTAAATACAGTAAATTGGGAGAATGTAATGCTATGTATACACTATACAGGTAGTTACATGTATTATATGTAATGTAATATGTCAGTGACTTGGAAAAGTGTGGTATTAAATATTAAATTGCCGGAAAATAAAATAATGCTGAGTATACAAATTAAAAAAAAGAAATGTTAATGAGGTTTCCAATTTCCATTGTATGTACTACAGTAAATGCTCCATGGAAACCCATTGGTAATTTTCAGAATAAAGCCAGGGATGGATCGAGCATGATCTGGTAGGGGGTGATCTGGTACCGAGTTGTGTCAGTCATTCTCGCCGCGCGCCATAAGTATTCTGGCGGTCATGCGCGCCGCGCGCCCATCACTGCATCAGTATTCTGGCAATTTGGCAAAACAGCCTCCATGCAGTCTGCAGTATGACTGTACTAGTGTACAACTTAGTGATTGAGTAGCTAGTTGTAGCCTTGTAGGGACTGAGGGACAGGGAGAAGTTTATAAATATAATAGTTATTACTAATAATAGTTATTAATATGTTCACAGTTCACTTATCATCATGCATGTTATTACTCAAATTACTGTATCTCATTTTGTCTCTAATATTGTTTTGCTTTATCATGAAATGATAAAGGTGTGCACCCCCCTCCCCCTGCACCTCCCCCCCAGTAAATCCATCCCTGATAAAGCATGGTATGATATAATAGCCTACCAGTACATGTATATACTGTATGCATGTAATGTATCTTGTTGCAATTTAGGTTAAACACATATGTACCCCCCATCAACACTGAATGACAAATGTTTCAAATTTTTAAGGTAGATCCAAATATTGAACAGATGGCAGTTAAATAGTGTTGGAACAATTCTTCAAAAGTTAAAAGCTGTCTACAAGATAATCCAGAAATATAACATTTACCGGTATGGCAAAACATAGAAGTAAGATGTACTCTAGTCTGATAGTCTGATAAATAACAAACTGTGCATGTAGTGTTTAAATATCTATTTTATAGTATATATAGGTTTACCAATAATATATTATTTATAGTTACTGCACAGATTGACCATGGTTAATACAAAAGTATCTCTTGTCAATTAAAACTGACCAATCAGTTTTCTGAGTTCTCGTGCTTATAACAAAAGATGACATGGTTTTGACAGGTCGTACCTTCATCCTTTGTTTGAAGTTTAGGAACTAACAAAGCTGATTGGTCAGTTATAATTAAAAATTATGCTAACTTTTGTAATAGCAGCCTTGGTTTGCCAGTTTTAGCAGTAGTTTTGGTCAGTAGAACCTATATTTAATAAAAATTGTTGAATGTTGAACTATATTTTTTATCGCTACAATTAAATATATTTTTATAAAGCTATTTTGTTGTGACTACTACTATCCATAGATTTTTGTTTATGTGAGTCTTGGATATTCCAAACTGTGAGAAGAATGATTTCTATATTTAATCTGTGAGTTCATTCACGTTTTAGTTTTTCTTTTCAATGGCGGAACTGCAGCATAAGGAATATTGCTCAGTATAAGTGGCTATGCAATGCAATGAAAATTTACCCCAGTTTGTTTATGCTTGTATTTGCAAGAACAGTTAAAATAACGAAGAATTTCAGTTTGCTACAATACCATGTCATCTTTATGACGTCATAGTTCAAATTACATAAAACGTAATAACTCAATAACGGGACGATAAATGAAAGAGCTGTACAAGCCATTCTTTATTATTTTAACTGTTCTTGCAAATAGAATAAAAAAACTGAGGTAAATTTTTATTGCATACAGTAGGCACTTTAAAACAAGAATCTTGATAAGAATATTATTACTTATTTTAACAAAAAATATTCTTGTGAAGAATAATATTCTTATACTTTACTGACAAGAACAAAATCGTGATTCTTTAAATAAGAATCACGATTTTTCTGTTTGTATGCTTTAGGATTGCAGTCAATAAATTTGTAAAAGATCTAGAGTGCATGTATGCTTCTGTAAACCTTTAATTACGTAATAAAACACTTTCGCGTTGTCACTTCCCTGTACCCCGGGGGCGGAGTAATTTTTACCTGGGATAGTGGAGTAATTTTTACCCCGGATAGTGGGGCAATTTTTACCCCACGTTGAATTTCTACCTATTTTTACCCTTAAAAACGGGGCATTCTGTGGAAGTCTAATTTACCCCACATTTGGGGTAATTTTACCCCCTCGAATTACCCCCTTTAAAAGGGTAACTATTACTCTAATGTTTTACCCCTGTTTGCGGGGTAATTTTTAATTTACCCCGAAAAACGGGGCATTCTGTGGAAAAAAAACTACCCCAACTGTTTGGGGTAATTTTTACTCCCTAAAATTTACAGTGTGGTCTCGGGCCATCGTATAAATCAAAAAAGTGTGCCTGTACCTCCATGTGCTATACTACTTACATGTACAATATAGTGAAAAATCGGAAAAGCTGAAATTTACATTCATATTCACCTGCAGGTATCCGATGACTTGAATGGGTGTCCTTTGTTTCTAGTATATTGTTAGTAATTCTCTCTGCTTCAACTAACACAGCTCAATCTTTAATACAGCCAGATATCATACTTTACCTTAAAATAATTAAAGTTTATCTAAAAAAGAAAACCGTACCTACAGATATATATGCTCAACCTTTGTCCAGATAAACATCAGGATGTTATGGCTTCTCGTGATCATTTTCTCTATTTATAATGCGCAAACAATGTTTTACCGGAATTATAATCTTAAATTATGTACAAATAGAAATTAAACTTTTTCATGATTATGTCAGGCGGTTTCAAACGTTGATCTCTTAGAAGTATAAATGGAAAAACTGAATCCAATATTAGATATAATATGGAAAAAGAAATAGATAAACAGGGAGAACGAGGGATTTATGCGGCATACATCCCCTAGGACGCGTAGCGTCCGAGGGCTGTATATCGCATAAATCCCGACATTCGAGGTGTTTATCTGACTTATTATTACATTGAGGAGGTTTCCAACAAAGTTTTGTCGATTTTGTCCACCTTGGACAAAGATTTTCCTAGTTTTTTCTTCGTTTCTTATCTTGTTATTATTAGGGATGTATGGGCGTGCTGATTTAGTTCAAATTTTAAAATTGTTTTCTGCCAAACTTTTCTCTGGGGGAAGAAGGTTTTTGTAGGCTGAGCAATTATAATTAAAAATTCAGAACCAACAAAATTCAGAAAATTTCAGAGGGTTGCATATACTGTACATATATATATCCCGCTAATTTTTAATTATCTATTGAATTCAATGCATCCGTGTTTCCCTGTAGACTATTCAAATCCCCAAGCTTTAGGTTGTATATACACCAAGTGTGAAAGCTTTTATGTGTAACAAACTGAAAACCTAAGAAACAGAGTGACTTTACTTAAGGAACAAATAATAAGTGAATACTTAGCGAAATGCAACTTACAGTGGAAATTTTACAATCATGCCGATTTACCGTCAAGATTTAATCAGACTTATTAGATAATCTAAAGAAAACGAAATGATTTCACTGCTTCAACCAGATCTCAATTCAAATGATGAAATGAAATAATATACTGTAAACTGATCAGAAATCGTTGCTGCTGTACAGTATGTTGTATTGACCTCGACATTGACTGTGTTTTGTTGATTTTAATAGCAAACATCATTTGTCGTTTTGCAAGACAATGCTATAGAGAAGGACTACAGAAAGACAGAGTTAAAACTTATTGCATGATTTGATGGTGTGTCACTAAAATATCTACTTTGCTGGTTCTTGAACAAATTAAACGCATATGTCGACTCCCACAATTTATAAAATTATTTATGTTATGATGGAGATACTCCAACGAAATACTGTCGTAGAAACCTCTATATGGCTTTCCGTTCTCGTTCTCGCCGGATAAACAACAAACAACTGGGGACGGAATTATTCTTTCTTTATTTTACTCCGTTCCAGAATCGTCAGTTACAACATTTGGGTATTCGTTATACTTTGATAACACTCCATTCGCACTCAACCTAACCTTCACTTTCCACCTGAATCTAGATAGCCAAATGGTTTGACGGCGTCTCACCGGCAATCAGAATGTGGATACAAACATATTCGGGGACCAGTAATGTCATATATAGTAATGTTTCGAAGTTGCAATGACGACATAAAATGCTGTTATGTGATTGCTTGGGAGGTCTTTTAGATAGAATAGGTGAACGCTGTGCACGTAAATAAACCAACTTACTTTGGTTAAGATCGTTTGTGTTAGATTGCAACGTCCGTCGCTGAAAATTGGCATTAGTATTTTGGGATTGATATTGTGGGCTGTTATAATACCGTATTTACTCGATTAAGCGCCGCCCTCGATTAAGCGCCACCCCCGATTAAGCGCCGCATACGAGAGTAAAAATATTAAAGAGCGCCGCCCTCGAATAAGCGCCGCACTTATTTACGACAATGCGGCGCTTAATCTAAGCACCGTCAGACAGAACAAATGTTAGTCAAGTTTAAACAATTTTAGCATTTTAGCGGTGGCCAAAATGGTCCACACGCTCGTTAAATCATTCATATACCAACCAAAATATTAGCCAGTTACCTACCATTTTACCAAAAAATAATATGATTTTTAAAGAACGCCGCCCTCAAATGAGCGCCGCTCTCAAATAAGCGCCGCACCGCGGCACTTAAACGAGTAAATACGGAAGTCATGAACGTGATATGTAATCTGGATTTAATTAAATGGCATTTAATTGCCACACGCAGCGATAACGGCTTTGTTATTGTGTTATTTGGAAAAGTTTCAGTTTGGAGCTCGTATACGGAAGATTGCCCTATTTCGGCCATATTGCCCTTGAGGCGGAAGTTTGCCCTGGCTATATTGATTGCTTCTTTCGCAAACGTTAGTGATTAGAGGTTGCTATAAGCTAACTGGCTAGAAAGGGAGTAAGAAGGACACATCGTCCAATGGTAATTTTTTTGAAAATGGTGTTTTGATATGTTTGTAAAGGTTACCATTAGATCTATCAGCTGCAAAAATTTGAATTGAAAATATTGAAAATTGAGTGAGTTATCGTGTTAAAACGGTTTACGGTTATTATCCGTGGCGGAAAAGTCAACTATTAATTAACAGGATGAATGACAGCTAACTTGTATAAAATTACATCGAAAGAAATTGGAAAAATAAAAACAACTTCAAGTCGTCTCTCTAGCTCTATGTCTGACAGTAAACGGAATAAAAATCCATTCTGTGGTAGTTGTAAAAACGGGCCAAACGCAAGAAAGCTGACAAAGACGTCTTTTTGATGAAAAAAAAGGAAAATTTATCTGCCAGCGACAAGGGTTCATACTTTGAACAAGAGACACAATGGCCAGACATGATTGCGAACAGCGATAAACGTTCCGAAAGGTCTTCTAGAAGCGAGCAGAAACTGAAGACAAGTATGGAAAGTTTCCAGAAGCGAAAAGCGGCATTACTGGGGTCAGAATCACAATCTGAATCAGATGATTTTGATTCGGATTTTAACTCAAGTGAAAATGAGGATGACAGTTCTGCTTGTTACCAACCACCCGTTGGGAATTATATTGTTAGTCCAGTGTTTGGGAATTAATGCTAGACAACTCTGCAGTGCATGTGTAAGGAGTACCAGCTTCCACTAAAAATACTTGAAAAAATGAATTCGAGACATGGTTCAGGAGCGAAATGGATTTTCTCTTGCTCAAGTAAGACATGTATTTCTCACCAAACATGTTTTCCTGAACCGATTTCGAAAAGAACAGGCCAGAAATATGACGTGAATACATCCTCTGTTGTTGCTTTCAGAGCAATAGGAAAAGGCAAAGCCGCAGCAGAAAAATGTCTTAGCATGAGGGATATTTCTTCTCCCGTTTACACTTGGAGTAAACATACCAAAAACATAGAAATGAAATCTATTGCTTGGCATTGCGCTTTTTTTCTTTAGCCGTCCGAGTACTTTTCGCGCCCTTTCTTTTTGCAAGCATCTTGGAACTTTGTAGACAAGAGCTATTTCAGTGTACTAGTATAGTCTTTGTTTTGCAATTGCAACTCACCACAAAACAAACAATTAATATCGTTGTTGTTCTTATTGGTGGAAAGTAATTCAATTATTAGAGGGGGCGGAGAATTTGCAATAGCTGTTAAAACTGCGCCAAACTTTCACGGCTTATTTATTACCACATCAATTTTGAGTCACATAGGGGTACTAAAAGGTGTAACCCGATCGCGCGTTTTAACCGATTCCCACCAAACTTGCACAGGATGTCAGCGAACAGCTGGGCTACAAAAGTGTATCGGCGTTTTTTTTAATGTAAAAACTGAGTTACGGGCCTTCATTCATCAATTGCTTCTTCCACAACATAGGTCGAGGAATAAAATATCCTAGCTGCTACTAAACCCCTCCAGTAATAAAAAATCCCCGACATACTTTTTTAGAACAAACATCGAGAAGTGTAAATATGGTAAATTGAGAGCTTTTTGGTAAAACCAAAGACCAAGGTTAAACCGCGGCGCGAAGGTCATATGATTTTAAATTGATGAATATATCTGGAAAAATATTGTATTTTTTATTTTTTTCACAATTTGAGAGTGTTCTTCGCATACTTAACGATATTTGGTGCAAATTTGAGACAAATCGGAGACAAATTGCGCGGGCGGTAACAAATGTCGTGAATGGGCTTGCTAAGGTGTTCTGTAACCTTAAAAGTACTCTTACTTACTTTAATAAGTATTTTTTGACGTATTGATCGAAGTTCTCTTTGTTCAGTTTTTAATTCAGTTCTTTTGAGAACTGAGCAGCCTTCATATTTATATATTCCTATAAAGGTAATAAAACAATTGAAGAATCATGTAGGTTGATTTAAGATTAAGGTCCAGCAAACATAGTAGGGACCTTAAGAATTTACAACGCACTCATCCAAGACGCGGGTTACTAAACAAGCTTAATTTTATCATTTAAAGAAATTAAATTACAGTAATTAATTACCTATCGTATTTTCCAAACATGTTTTAGTGGTCTATATTCCATAAACTGTCTGAATTGCTGTAAGATATACTCATTATAGTATGCTCTATATACAGGGTGTCCCAAAAAAGGCTACCTTTTCAAATTCAAATGAGCGTGTTAATTTAAACAACCTATTGTGTTCAATGTCAAAGGGGTTTTAGTGCATGCACACACGGGTGATTAAGCATAACTTCAAGTCTGCGTTTGGAAAGCGTTCAGAAGCGTTTTGTATTTCAAAAGCGATAATGAATTTCAAAGAACTACAATAGGTTGCTTGAATTAACATGCTAATTTGAATTTGAAAAGGTAGCCTTTTTTTGGGACACCCTGTAGAGCATACTAATAAGGCTTTTGAAACAAAGGAAAACAAAGCGTGCACTCATTAGTATTCTCTATTTAGAGCATACTAATGACTATATGGAGCACACGAACAAAGAAATTCTTCGTGTGTGCACCATGTTCTAAGACGGATAGACAATGATCACTTGTCTTCAGTGGGATACAGACTCCCTGGAATTAGTTAGACTCTTAGACTTCTATACTTAGACTTCTAAAACGCTTCAATTATACGTATAAGTCTAAGTAAGTGGTGACCATCTATCCGTTTTTGAGTTGACGTCGTCCTGAAGACGTGAAAATGCACTGAGTGGCGTCGTACGCAGGAAGAGGACTGGCTTGGACTAAAGCTTAGTATTCATTCTCTTAGTTAGCTGAAGAATTATTTTGTTGAAGGGCGTCGTCTATTCTAAACCAAACACTCCCTATTAAAAAGAAAAAAAGTAAAGTAAAAATAAAAAAATGGGAAAAATCATACTCACCCAACACTCGAACCCCGACCTTACAAGTAAAAATCAAGGACACAGACCACTCAGCTACTATGCAAGTGAACGTGAAATATTCGGTTTATAATAAATATTTATGTAATCCCATTGTAAGTGAACCATATAAATTAATAAAAAGATGCTACCCGACCGTCTACGGATTCCAAATTAGCGTCGTCGTAGATGAACGCGTCGTACAATCCCATGTTCCACTAGCGAATTTGTTCGCGCGACTTTTGCTACGGGCGCTTGGCTGGAACTAATTACCAATCTATTCAATTTCGCACAGTGGACACAGCCATATACATGTCATAATGATTGTTTTCATAGGATCTGAAGCTTTACAGGAACAAAATGTTAACCATAAACACAATAAAAACTCTAACACCAAAATAATTCAATCGCTGAAATATTCTGTTTCCACTACCACGAGGAAGGCAATATGATCTTTTAACTCGTCTCTTATTGGCTTTTTAAAATTAATCTGCTGGGCCATAATCTTTTTATCAATACTGCGCTTTCCGCCTGAAACTTCATGAATAACTATAATGCTCAAAATAACCTACGGTATTCACGACTATTTCCGTTGAATTTCAACCAATTTCAGACATATATATTTTTCTAGAAATGGCTTAATTGGTGCCTTATTTTATCAAAAATTATTCTCAGAAATCGCCGAAAATGCACTTCTACCATTTAAATAAAATAAAGGCCTTGCTTAACCGTCTAAAATTTTTAATCAAATCGTTGAACTGCTTTGATTAATCATGCTTTCAACAATGCGACTGCTCAAAACGTGTCTCGACGTCATGCTGCATGGCCAGCTATATATACAATTATTTTTTTACGACCAGAATTAAGCTGGTGTATACTACTACCTAGGGACTGTGTCAGTGATAAATCACAATGACTTTTAAAAACGAAAGTCGCAAGCTGTTAAACGCTTTACAAAATAAATAGCTTATCATACTTTGTCAATTTTCCTCAATATACACGTGTATCAATAAATAATAAAATTTCCATGTCGAGTGAAGTCGCCAACTTGCTGGAGTTGTGCGAAACATATTCGTTCTTCCATGTGAAATCTACCACTAAAATTGGACACCCTATTCTATAGCAAAGAGAAAAGGTGGTTAACGACCGAGAATTTTCGAGTGTTTAAGAAAGTACGACGCGAACCTCAGGAACCTCAGAATTCGTTGACGATACTGCTGTATTAGAAATTATTCCCCGATGTTCTCCCAGCCTTATGCCTATTGTTGTGGACGAAATTTCTAGATTCTAAGTACAATTTGCCATGTGATAACCCGATTTACATTTCTGGTGTGGCTGCATTTCAATAGCTGTCTTCTTTTAAACTGCTTGGGATTCTACTATCCGATGACCTTACATGGAATTCTCAAGTTGATTATGTCTTGAAAAAAGCAAATTCCCATCTCTACGCCCTTCGAAAACTAAGAAAAGTCGGATTAAACCGATCTGATCTTATTGTTGTTTACTGTTCGTTTATCCGACCTCGCATAGAGTACGCTTCCCCCGCCTGGTCCGCAATGACGATCACTTTGTCCGACCAACTTGAGTCCATTCAAAAGCGAGCTCTCAGGATTATTTGCCCGGACACGTCTTATGCTGAAGCATTGGCTGTCACTGGCCTGGAAACTTTGAGTAGCCGAAGACATAACTTTCGCGGGAAGTTTATTAATAAGCTAAGATCCCAAAGAACATCTAATTGTAACCCTCTTGCTGATATTGTAAGAGTATAGAGCCTCGTTGCATATAGAACATGACTATTTTCTTAGATTTGAACGCCCTAATTACGATAACTGCAACCACTGAGCGATTTAGGAACTTTATTACAATTAAATATTACTAATGTAAGATTATATGTCACTAAGTTACTTTATATATACCATGTAATTCAGTTTTTACTGCAAAACGGATTTATTAAACAGATTATTATTATTATAACAACGTGGGTTACGACAGAGTCAGTGAGTAGTCCTATAGGGGCCGTAGAGGGGTGTTCATATGATCCCATTAAGCGGGATGGCCCGGTAAGCGAGACGAAATATTTCTTGCGTTCACATGGTAATTTTCATCCCGCCTATAGGGATGATTCTCGGTCGAAACCTGGGGATTCTTTCGGAAGTTCATCTAAATCATCAGGTATAGTCGAACAACACGAACAGGGCAGAACAGAGTAACATCTTCGCAACTCTTTATACTGCATGGGTTTATCTCCGCACAAATCTATACTCTTATATGACATCTGTGATTTATA
>JAYKKM010000442.1:3525000-3557500 GCA_035772405.1 Chrysogorgia sp. JL179-B06
CTAACCCTACACCTTATACTAATCCTAACTCTTACGATAATGCTTTATTTTAGAAATAACATCTGATTTTAATTGCGAATTTTACTACCGATAGTTTATGGAGACGTCATTTTCGGATTTATATGAAAATTAACCCAAAAATGTACTGCTACTGCATTATATAATTCATATATTGTTTTGGTTATTGTTTTTAGATTGTCAGATCAGTCAAACCAACATGACTTACTGGATGATAATGAAAAAACGATAAACAATACCAGTTATATAGATTGAATGCTGATGATTCTGTGTGCATCATCATGCACAATGATTCAGATTTTGGAGAAACCAACAACATCTCAGAACAAGAAATATCAGAGGAAGAAGAAAAAGAATAGTAAGTCTGACTTACATATTATACTGCCTTCTAGTTGTGGAATTTGAGACTGGATGGTGGTTGACAAGTGGCTAGATGAGTAACAACTCCCTACTTGTGGCGTTGTAGAAACATCAACTTTCAAACCATCTAACTTGTTTTTTGTTGCTTATATTTGTAGTACAGAAACGATACTTCAATGTGCAATCAACAAATGAATGATAATGTTAACAGCGGCATCGATTCTTATATTACAAATTCTGAGTAAGTGATTGTTAGTATATGGGTATCACCACTATTCCTTCATCTAGGCATTTTTCGGGAAGGGGGTCTACCCCCTATTTTAAGGTCCATGGTTGGAATGCCTAAGAATTGTGAGATCCAAAAATTCCAAAGTGGTCTAAAAATGCAGGAAATACATTTCAGTGACTACAGATATTAAAGCAGCACTCCCCGCAACACACACACTTTTTGTTCCACGAAATGACCATGTATTCCTTGTTAACAATTTAAGATTAATGTTATTTTCTTTTGCTTTCATTTGAAGTGATGAGTTACATGAAGATGAAAGTGGTTAAAGGGTGATGATGAAAATTATATTACTGACATGTATGAAATTTGTGATGGCAACGATAAATCCGTCTTGATGACCATAAATCGACCAATGACCAATATTCACCAGAGTATGTGCCCCATCTCAAGCTGGAGCACATATTCCTATGATAAAGGGAGCTAAAATAGTTTGTTCCATTGATTTGATACTAGTGACTGCCTCCTATCTCCATCTGTCGTCCACCACATCATTGGTACAACCATTATCATATCAACTGGTCATGTCCTGCTGGTCACGAAGGAATGTTCTGCTCCTCACATGAGATCAATGGCATGTATGCTAACAACTTAAATGTTGCTGCTGCTGTTTTACTTCCAGGAAATAATTTCTTGAAAGTTTCTAAAATGACTAAATTCCTTAGCCTGTCATTTCCGTCAGAAGCAACCTTCTACTGAATACTGAGGATCTACTTCTTACCTGCTATTCATGAGTGGTGAACATGGCAGCGTAATCAACTCCTCAAGGAGTTTGAAGGGAAAGACATTTGTGCTACTTCTTGATGGGGATAACAACGAGTTACATACTTGAGGTAGAAGTTAGATATAAACGACATGTTGGCCTTGTTTCATCAAATATGGAAAGACAAGCCATTTATAACGCTCTGACAAGGCTTAAAGGAGTTATAAAAGTTGTGGAGATTGTAACAGATGCATCCAGTACAATCAAGAAAATGATAGGTATTTATTAACTAATGCACAACAATCTTTTCCATAGTCTTTTTAAATTTTACTTATTTTTCATATATTTATATGTCAAACAAATCCTGGACATATAACCAGCACATGCAGTTGAACCAATGCAGAATATTGCAACAGTTATTTTATGTATGTGGTAAACCCTTATGTTGAAACCATTTACTTTTGCTTGCATTCAGCTGATGCCTGATGATTTCAAGGATGTTTTTCACAGCCTTGATATTTGGCACAAATCAAAAAAACATTAGAAAGTGTCGATCTAAGGTACTGTAGGTCTTATAATCTATTATAATATAAAATGAACTGGTATGTTCAACACTTGGTCCTACCACACTTGGGGCCAGTTGTTCGAAGCATGGATTCCAGTCAATTCATTTTTGTGGGTACAGCGGTCAGCGGTACCCATATTTGGGTACCCATATTTGGGTACCCATATTTGGGTACCCATATTTGGGTAGTTAAGTGTGAGTGAGGACGTGTAACTTTGAGCTCCTCAAATACATATAACTATTTTTGCTAATAGCGAGAATATTAGAATAACATACACACTAACTGTATACATCAAGTGGAATGTGCAATCGATATGTCTACTGAAAACCTAAGTCTTGCTTGGACTAGCGATTTTGACTCGCTCAAGAAATTTTCAAATGAAGTCCTAAACCTTGATGGAGAGTGGACACAGCCTGGAGGGGACAAGAAGCTCCTTACTTTTGGCACTGTCATTTCCGTCAGAAGCAACCTTCTACTGAATACTGAGGATCTACTTCTTACCTGCTATTCATGAGTGGTGAACATGGCAGCGTAATCAACTCCTCAAGGAGTTTGAAGGGAAAGACATTTGTGCTACTTCTTGATGGGGATAACAACGAGTTACATACTTGAGGTAGAAGTTAGATATAAACGACATGTTGGCCTTGTTTCATCAAATATGGAAAGACAAGCCATTTATAACGCTCTGACAAGGCTTAAAGGAGTTATAAAAGTTGTGGAGATTGTAACAGATGCATCCAGTACAATCAAGAAAATGATAGGTATTTATTAACTAATGCACAACAATCTTTTCCATAGTCTTTTTAAATTTTACTTATTTTTCATATATTTATATGTCAAAACAAATCCTGGACATATAACCAGCACATGCAGTTGAACCAATGCAGAATATTGCAACAGTTATTTTATGTATGTGGTAAACCCTTATGTTGAAACCATTTACTTTTGCTTGCATTCAGCTGATGCCTGATGATTTCAAGGATGTTTTTCACAGCCTTGATATTTGGCACAAATCAAAAAAACATTAGAAAGTGTCGATCTAAGGTACTGTAGGTCTTATAATCTATTATAATATAAAATGAACTGGTATGTTCAACACTTGGTCCTACCACACTTGGGGCCAGTTGTTCGAAGCATGGATTCCAGTCAATTCATTTTTGTGGGTACAGCGGTCAGCGGTACCCATATTTGGGTACCCATATTTGGGTACCCATATTTGGGTAGTTAAGTGTGAGTGAGGACGTGTAACTTTGAGCTCCTCAAATACATATAACTATTTTTGCTAATAGCGAGAATATTAGAATAACATACACACTAACTGTATACATCAAGTGGAATGTGCAATCGATATGTCTACTGAAAACCTAAGTCTTGCTTGGACTAGCGATTTTGACTCGCTCAAGAAATTTTCAAATGAAGTCCTAAACCTTGATGGAGAGTGGACACAGCCTGGAGGGGACAAGAAGCTCCTTACTTTTGGCAACTCAAGTATTGTATGGCGAAAAACTAAAGGTTTGTTGCTGTTTAAAGGTGAGCAATCAATAGCTGTTAAAACGAAAATTTGCGAAGCAATGCTACAAGAATCGTTTAACCCACCATCACAATCGCAATCGCATTCGAGCATGTCGCCTGGTGATCATATGGATGAGATCGAGAGTCTTAGATCTGGTCAGTTATTGAATGGTGAAGGAATTCAACTTTTGGCGAATTCTGTTTCGCAGATCTCTTCTATAATTCCTGAATTTCAAGCAAAAGTAAAACCCTTTACTGACGATTTAAGTCAAAAAAATATGGAAAAATCACCAGAGGAAAAAATTGAGCAATCTGAATATGCAAATTCCATCAACATCAATAATCCTATTGTCATAGAACAATCAGAACAATCAATGGAATCGAACAATGCAAATAGTGATGAATGTACTCCCTTGATAGATAAAAAAACTTTAGAGATAAGCGACAATCAAGAAGACATCTCCACATTAAATGAATTAATTGATGATGCGAGTGATAATAACATGAAAACCTCCTACGCAAAAGCTGCGAAATCACATCTAGATTCAAGAAACCCGTCTAAAACATCTACTAATGCAAAGGAAAATACCCCAAATTCTGAGGGATTAATACACTCTGATGTGCCAGACGGCTTTATTGGAGTTGAGCGCAAACGAAAGAAATACAAGAAACTTTTCTTATCCGGTATTGCTGAAGGCGTAAAAGAAAGCCAAATATACTCTTACCTCGTTGAAAGAAATATAACCCCTACCAAGGTGTCTATCTTCCAAAGTAAACGTAAAGGAACAATGTCTGCTAAAATACATATCCCATTAATCACAAGTTCGGTTGTAGGCCCTACTGGAAAAAATTTTTTGGCCAGAATTTGTATACTGTAAGCCATGGCAACAAAAAGTAGATAAGAGACAAAATACATTGCAGAAAAATAAAGAGACCCTAGTGGGAAACTACACAACTCTAGTATAATGGAGAATGTAATTCCAGTACGTATCTCGTCTAGAAGATGTAAAAAGTTTCTACTCTTATAGAAATCTAAGTCGTGTAAATGTTACTAGACAAGGACCCAGTAAACCAAAACAGATTCCACAATGTTTGGTGTTGAATGCTAGATCAATAGTCAAGCCTGATGCCTATCCTGCGTTATATGCGGAACTCAAGAGCAACAATATTGATGTTTGCTGTATTTCAGAAACATGGCTAAATCCAACTATAGCCAGTTCTCTAATTTGCCCACCTGAGTTCTGCATCAATAGAAAAGATAGGTTAAGTGCCCGTGGTGGCGGAGTGGCAATCCTTTGTAGAAAAGATTGGAGAATGCAAAAAATACCAAATATGGATAATCCATTTGAATGCCTATGGGTAAAAATTACAACTGAAAACTCCAGTTTTAATGTTGCAGCTGTATACCATCCTCCCGACCATAATTATAATGCAGATGATCTAATAGAATTCCTAATGGACTCATGCGAGCACTTATTATCGGAAAACCCTAATACGAAAATAATTATTACTGGAGATATAAACAGATTGAATATTTGTGACCTACTTAATCAATTATCTTATACACAGTTGGTTAAATCATCTACAAGAGGTAACAATATCTTAGATGTTTTTGTTACAAATGCTCCTCACTACTGGAAGCAAATTAAAGTTAAGAAAAGCTTGGTAAGAACTGATCATAATATGATTATTGCATACTCGAGAAACATTATAAAGGCAAAAAGAACAAACTCATTCTTTAGAGATGTGAGAGAACATAGAAAATTAAATATGCTAAGAGAACTAGAGAATGTGGACTGGTCCAAGATAACAAAATATGACCAAGACCCTGATGAGATGATTAAACAATTTTATGAAAGTCTCTGGCCGAGATTCGAGAACAATTTTCCACTGATAAAAGTCCCGAACCTCGTCACGTGATCCACTATTCATGTCCCCTCTTGTAAAACATTTGTTGAAAAAAAGGAAGAAAACTGTAGGCGTATAGGTGATGAAGAATCTACTTTTCGTCTACAAAATCAAATTAACACACTAATTCGTGCCAATCAACTTAATGCTGTTCAAAAAGAGAACCAAAAACATAAAACTGGAAAAAAGAAATGGTGGAACAATGTTAATAACATTACTGGCAGGAAAGAGAAGAATTCTGCACCTGTTAGCTCTCTGATTGATCCGAATGTTATAAATGCCTACTTTCAAACTATTAACACTGACCCTAATTATTCAGCTCCTCAGTTACTAGAAATTCCAGAAGGAACTAGAATTCCGTTTCTTTCAATTGATATTGTCTATAACTTATTAAGAAAACAGAAGCGTTCATCATCTGGCCCGGACGATCTACCATATTGGTTCTGGAAGACATACGCAGCTGAATTAGCTCCAGCTATAACAGAAATATTTAATGTATCTCTGAAAGTTGGAAAAGTCCCTGAAGTATGGAAGAGAGCAAATGTAGTTCCAATACCAAAAGAAAATGTTATCAACTCAAGTTCTCAACTGAGACCTATCTCACTAACAGATATCATAATGAGACTATTTGAGAGATGTATATATATATAAAAATGAGATTGCAGATGTTATATATTATTCAATCGATTCTGACCAATACGCATATAAAGTAGGACACAACTCAACGATGGCTCTAATTAAATGTCAACATACGTGGTTGAAAGGGTTGGATAATGGTGGCCAAATACGTGAGAGTACTATCATTTGACTTTAGCAAGGCTTTTGACAGTGTTCCACATGACATACTATTTGAAAAAGTTAAGAAATTGCCTTTTAACCCGTACATCATAAATTGGATGATTGATTTCTTAAAAGATCGCAAACAGAGAGTAACAGTTGATGGCATCACAACTGAGTTCTTGAAAATTAATCGTGGCGTGCCTCAGGGAACTGTTCTAGGCCCGATACTATTTTCAATAATGGTAAATGACATTAAATCAGTAAATCCAATTAATGAACTCTGTAAATTCGCTGATGATATAACAATAGAAGTCCTGGGCTATGATGAGGATGATACAGGTACAGAAGAGGTAGAAAATATGAAATCATGGTCAGATTGAAAACCGAATGGTGCTGAATATGAACAAAACATATGAAATGATTGTTCGTGGGAGAAACATCGATACCTCTACCCAGTTGCATTCCGTCCATCAAACGGAAAACATGACTCAAGATACTTGGAGTTACCCTTGAGGAAATACCAGAAAATTGGGATAGACACTTCGAAGAGATGCTCAAAAAAGCGAGTGGAAGAATGTACATTTTACGAGTGTGTAAATATTATGGTTTTACAACAAAGCAGTTAGAACTTCTCTTTCAGAGTTTAATAATGTCATTATTCACCTTTGGAATTGAACTTTGGGGAGGAGCATCCTATACTAAATACATCAGTCAGATTGATAAGTTTGTAAATCGTGCATACCGTAATAGGTACGTAACAGAGAAATCTAATTTTAGAGAAATAATAAATAAGAGAGACAAGAGGTTATGGAATAAAATATTAGATGATGGAAATAATGCATTAAGAGAACTTTTACCCAACAAATTAAATCGAACTTTAAGGCAAAGGGGACATGACTTTGAACTGGCTTTAGTGTAAACTGAAAGATTCTTTTGTAAATAGATGTCTTTTCAATTTTATCTAGTGTATGATATTTTAATAATTTTTAACAATACTGTAGAATTTTACTAGTTTTATTAAATTATTGATGTAAATAACTAATGAAGAAAAATAGACTACATACCTTATTTTTTATAATTCCATGTAAACTCGGACGTGTGTTTCGAGTATTGATTAATAAAGACTATTATTATTATTATTATTATTATATTATATAGTCACGGCGTTGAGGGATCTATCTATCTATCTATCTATCTATCTATCTATCTATCTATCTATCTATCTATCTATCTATCTATCTATCTATCTATCTATCTATCTATCTATCTATCTATCTATCTATCTATCTATCTATCTATCTATCTATCTATCTATCTATCTATCTATCTATCGATCTATAGGGATTCAACATCGAAATTACAACTGCGCAACTCAGATGCTAATTCGGAATTCGTCGGAAAATGTCGTCTTCGTCGTGGGCGAATATAAATATCGATCCTCGAAGCATTCTTGTGTGTAATCTCGAAAAACCTTAACTTGTCGACAAGTACAACTCGCAAATGTCGTGTCGCGTAAGTTGGCATGCAATGCTCGTGATCTTCGTGGATTTTTATACCTTCAAATATTTACTTCAAATGTTTCAGCTACCAAGCATAAAGGGTACAAACAATTAAGTGCAATAGACTGGAATTTTGACGTAGGCCTCCCCAATGCTACAGATGAATCAGGTGAGAAAAGGTTTACCCGGAAATACATCCAAAGGACCAAAGATTGGAGTGTCAAGGCTATCAAAGTTCCTAAAGGATACCAGTACATCCCAATCGTCATGGCAAAAATCATGCGTACAAGATCTGATGATATAGATGTGATAACAAGAAATGTATCTTTAAATGCAAGTGACCCTGTTCTTGTGTCTCCTACAATTGCTCTGCAAGCACCATCCAAAGAACTTGCAATACGTTATTTAAGTCGATTTGAAATGTCTAAACAACAAAATGAAAATATCCCCAGGAAAAGTATATAAGCAATAAAAAACACATACAGGTATCTGTGTTTTAAGAACATGAAAAAGTATATGTACAAATAAATAATACAGAAACAAAAAAGAAAGTAGTTAGACGGATAGCATGTGCACCCTATACACAAAGTCTTTAAATAGTAAATGTCAAAACAAGCTATTGCCATTACTGCTATCGTCTATATGTAATTGTATAATCAACAAAGAATAAATCAATCCATAATCTGAACAGTAACAATAATCATAATGTTCAGGCCTGTACATAAAGCAGGGCAGGGGACCAATAAATTTTAACATGGCTATCTTGGAAAGACATGGCTATCTTGGAAAGAAGAATCGTAGAGTTTGCTCTTTTTGTGTATAGTCTTAAAAATAAGGCAACAATACCCTTCTATTACAGGAGTCAACAGGGGATTTAGAGAAACTAGATCATAAAACAAAAAGTCGTGTGTCAAAAACAACAGCTTATGGTTGTTATACAACATACACTCATACAGGCCTGTACATGGTCTATATGTAGATTTACGGAATGCTCTAGTACTATTGTCCGGTGTATCATTTCATATATCTCCTCTGTTCTTGATACATAACTCAAGAACATCATGGTCTAACCATAACTTTGTAAACCTGCAACACATATTTTCAATTTCTTTAGGCATTACTTGACATTGCACTGTGTCATTGAATGTATTATTGCCAGATTCAGTTGCTTCTGTTTCGTCGTCCAGGTCATTTTCAGCTATTAGTAATGAATTTATTATAGCAAGATTTCGAATAGCAAGTTCGTATCGCTGAGATTTCGAATAGCAAGTTTCCTAACCATTGGTTCATCCAGGGTACTAATGAAATTCTAAACATTAAAAATATGAAACATTGGTAGCATGGGAATCCGTAGGATGTTTTCCAAGAGGGAACGAACTTTGTGGACTTGTGAACAATAAAACCTGCCATCTAATTTAAATCAATGTCCACTTTCAGGCCTGGGGTAAGTACCTGTACCTCTCTTGTCCACCTATATTCATGTCTCTGTAAACACAGGAAGGCAAAGCACCTGAAGATCTACAAACCTTCACATCCTCATTCTCACGATTTATTCTTCTTCTTCACTCTCGTCGTTTGCAAGAAGTGGAGGTGCAGTTCTTGATCCTGGCGTTTGTTGCGTTCGTTGACGTGATGTAGTACGTTGGGTTCTTTGCAAAGATTCGTCAACGTAACAGAAAACTCATTGTGTTAGCACTGCTTATGCATAATAAAACAATTATTGGATTTGGTTTTCGCATGATATCGAGAATTATCGAGGCCTCAGTTTGTGTTGTCCGCCTCAGCTTTCGGCTTCGGCAGATAACACAAACCTTATCCATAATAATTCTCAATATCATACATCACCTCATCCAATAACTGTTAATTATTAGATGAGAAAACTTATGCCTAACCTATATAAAATCATTAACCAGTGGATTATCCATGACATAAGCATGTAAACATGTCAATCAAAAACGACCTTCGAACATGAAATACCGCCGACGATATCACGATAGTATAAAGTTAAAAAGTAGAGTGCTGCGTAGACAGGGTTTTGGATATATAGCAAAGTGAAAAGGTGGTAAAGGGTATCAAGATTTTTAGTGACGAAATACTGACGTTTCGAGCGGAGCCCTTCATCAGAGTAAGACGTCCGCTCGAAACGTCAGTATTTCGTTACTAAACATCATGGCAGTTTACCACCTTTACTGCACCTTGAGTGAAAACAATAAGTGATGATTCATAAAGATGTTGCCGCGTGCCCATTATAAACTTTACCCCGCGCTATATTCGCTCTCAATTTCTGTGAGATGATAGATGACTATCATCACATCATGATAGAAATCTCGAGCTCATAATCACGACATGTCATTGCACACATTACAATGTGCATGCGAAGCATGGCAGTCACGAATTTTATAGCGGTCGTTTTAATTCACAGATGAATAAAATAAAGATTTGATGAGTGTTTTTTAATAAACACAGAGCGTTCATATAAAAGGGTACCAACCATCCGTCCACAACCCTGATGTTTTTAAAATATATATTGCGCCGCGTGATAATCAAACACGGAGTAAAATTTATATTAAGCCAGTGTCTGAACTACTGACTCAGTCATTACTTATGCGCAACTCTCATTCACTCTCATGATGCCAATTGACTATGTATGCCGATGATCACCAACTGTACGTAATGGGAAATAATTATGAAACAGTTGGAAGCAGATTGAAAGCACAAGGCCAGCTAGCGTCGACTTGGTACAAGAACAATTTCCTACTAGCTAATACAGATAAGTTCCAATTTCTAACCGTCAACCCAAGGAAACTGGATATGGAGAAAAGAGATGTATCTTTGAACATTGACGGCGAAGACATCAGGAAATCAGATAAAATCAAATTGTTAGGAGTGCATATTGACGAAAATCTGAATTTCACCAGCCATATCAGTGACATATGTACAAAGGCCAGTCAAAAAGTTGGAGTCCTTATGCGTCTCCGAAAGATGATACCATGCAGTGCTAAGTCAGTGCTATACAAGTCGTTCATCTTGCCTCACCTAACTTACTGCCATCTGGTGTGGCATTTTTGTAAATCAACGGACAGTAAAAAGCTGGAACGTATACAGGAACGAGCTCTGAGGGCAGTATATGGATCGAGTTCGGAGACGTATGAGGAACTTTTAGAACGTGCAAAATTGCCAACGCTATACAACAGACGAATACAAGATATGATATTTATGTACAAAGTTAAATATGGACTTGCACCTGGGAACGTTTCGGATCTGTTCAGGATTAAGGACAACAGATATTTGCTAAGGAACAGTGACTTTGAAATTCCATGCTTCAATACTGTTCGTCATGGAAAACATTCAGTTAGGTATTTAGGGCCATTTTTATGGTCAAAATTAAGTAGTAAAATGAGGGACCTACTTACTCTGAATTATTTTAGAAATAATATAAGAAAACAAGATCTCACTGGATTCATCTCATAATTTTATATTTTATTATAATTGATAAATGTTTATATAGGGTTATATAGGATTAATCTTAGTATTGTAGACAAATTAATTATAAAATATTTTATGATAGAATACATTGTAGTTTTTACCTTTTAATCAAATAGTCTACATAGTGTCCCCAATTAGTCTGTATAGGCTAAATACATTGACACTTCAATAAAGATATTATTATTATTATTATTGATTGATCCAAACCACAAGGCTCAAGTTCATACATTCTTCGTATAAATGTGATTTGTTACATTGGTTAATCACTCGGAGTTTTCAAAACTCGGTAATAGCTTCCGACAAAATTTCCATCGCAAGCGAACGCGTTCCGGAACGCGTTCCGGAACGCGTTCGGAACGCGAAGGGAACGCGTTCTCGACGAGAACGCAGCGTTAGGTTACTTCTGAGCAGTACTGTATGTTTGTCTTAAAAATGCATTAACAAATTTATTCTCTGCTGATTTAGTTAAATCTTCTGTTAGCTTACTAACAGCACTGTCTAGTAATCCACCATGAGAAAATTTCAACACCTGGTTTATGCACCCTCTACCCCTAGTCGATCTATAACAAATATTGTGATGTTTGTCCTTGATCAATCTATCAGGGCAAGTGTCTATGAAATGAAAATTCACCCCAGCTTTTTATAATTGTATTTGAAAGAACACGTAAAATAATGAAAAATATCTTTTACATGACTTTCATATCTTATGCCGTTCTTGAGTTATTACGCTTCATGTAACTTGAGCTGTGACATCACAAGATGGGCAAAGCACTATATCAAAACACAAAATCTGGCATATCTTTGGATTGGTTTTACTAAACAAGCTCAAACTATGCAGACTTACTGAGACAACAAGTCTCAGCATTGGGATTGTTGTTGTTAGGTTCCCAACAAAATGTTGTATAATTTTATTGTTAAAAAAAAAATGTTGTATTATTATAAAATAAATATCTCAAATACAATCGTAACAGCCTCCATGACAGTGATCTCGTAGTGGAGATAAATGCCCCACTATAAATGAGTAATCCCCTCGCACGCGAGCGAAGCGAGGGTGATAATCTCGCCGCGGCAGGGATCCATTTCTCTCCGAAAGTTTATATGTATATATATATATATATATATAATATATAATATATATATATATATATATATATATATATATATATATATATATATATATATATATATATATATATATATATATATATATATATATATATATATATATATATATATATATATATATATATATATATATATATATATATATATATATATATATATAGATATATATAGATAAATGTAGTGATAGAAACTATCGTGAGGATAGAAACTAGCGCATACAAAATCGTACGGATAGAGTGCTCAATGCGTACGCAGAGCGGTATAACACAAGATGAGAAACACAAGTTACTTCATCGAAATTTTATTTACTACAGAACTGTTTTTTTGCGCATGAAAACCGTGTTACTCTTGATAAAACTCGGTAGCGCGGTTATCTTCGAGAAACTTGCGCTTGAAGTCGTTGTTTCGGTTGTCGTAATGTTGTGGCCATTGTTGTTCCTGAGAGAACCATGAACCTAAAATGTCACTATCCGCCAGCGCTTGTATTTCGTTCGCAGCGAAATCCGAAATTCGGTTAGTGCCCCTACTTTTTTTCCGTGCTGAGACCTTTGATTTCGGAGGCATGGCGCTAGGGGACTCACATCTCGAGAGGAGAAATCAATAAAATAGTTCGTTCGGAATTTCCCTGTTTTGTTGTATACAAGACATCGTCCAATTCACACATTTGATATTCGATATCTGCGAAGATTTCACGTGACGTGTACTAATTACAATTCGCTATACTTTCGTTCGCGCGAATGTATTCGGTAGTCGTAACATTTTTTGCTATATCTTGAGATCGCCAGTTTCTTAAAACAAGTCGATAAAAATGTAAAAAATAGATCCGCGATGCGAACATGTGCGTACCGCATGGAACATTAATGCCTGAGTCAGCCTGGTGGAGCAATGAGCATGGGGTGTGACCAAAAGGGAAGCCCATTTTTATGAAACAAAAAGACCACTTTATCTAAACTGTGTAAAGATAAATCCAAATCTGTGATACTAACTGAAATATTAGTACTAGAAATACGAATCCGCAATAATCCCCTCGCTCGCCTTTTCTACCACTACCCCCACCCCACCCCTAGAGTTTTTTCCCAATTCATGGTGCCCAGGGCCCAAACCGCGTCTGTCGTTAACAAATCCCGTAGCAACAAAAGCACGTAGATTTTGAACGTTATCTCGGCCTATATTTGCTCGATTTCAATTCTAAAAACAGTTTTTTTCTGAAAACAGAAACGAGTCTAAATACACAACATACGTGTCTATTATATTACTAGAACGTGCATACCCTTCGTAAAAACGGTTTATGTACTTAGAAATTAGTCGGCGATCAAGCACGATTCGTCGTATATTATTTTGAACATTATCTCGATCAATATTTAACCGTTTTCAATTCTGAAAACAGATTTGGAATCAGCTAGTCTAAATACATAACATACATTCTATTATATTACGAGAACGTACCGCTTCGCGTTGTCTTGCCTAAATATTATCCGACTCAAACGGATCACCCAAGACGACTTTTAACTTCCTTATAAGGAGATGACCTACCATTTCACACACACACACACACATATATATATATATATATAATATATATAATTGAAGTTAATAGCTTTGAGAATGTATAAATGCACTAAGTTTTAACGTTTTATGTAAATATAGCGCTTTTTAGTCACTGAGGAAGGCTGACAGTCTGCAGCCGAAAATTCTGTATAAAGTTTTTTATCTAGATCAGCTTCAAATTATTATTAAATCATATATATATATATATATATATATATATATATATATATATATATATATATATATATATATATATATATATATATATATATATATATATATATATATATATATATATATATATATATATATATATATATATATATATATATATAAATATATATATATATATATATATATATATAACACAAGATGAGAAACACAAGTTACTTCATCGAAATTTTATTTACTACAGAACTGTTTCGTATGGCAAGTGTTAAGCTTGCCACACTCATCAGGTAAATGATATATAATATTTTGACAGCGCAACGGAATATATACAATAGATGCATAATTAATTTGATCATGTTACATGTAGTGGTGAGATTGTTATCGTAGTAGGAATTTCTTCCGGTGTCGGCATGTGGATACGAGTTCGTTCCGTTTGTTGAGAGAGCTTAGTTCGGGGTGGCATATGATGATAAATTTTTCGGACAGGCATAAGTTACAGCGTTTGGTTTTATTAGAATATGGTTGTGATTTCTTAATGATTTTCCAGTTAATAGTATACGAGGTGTTAGAGTCTTTTAATTTCCAAATGTGCTTGCTTAGTTCGGTTGCGTTTCTCTTGGTTCTGTTACGGAAAGACCTGGTGTGGTTAAGGTAGCGGGTTTTGAAAGTGTTCTCAGTAAGGCCAACGTAGGTTTGTACTTCTTTCGTGGCTTTGTTCGTCACTGCAGCCTGGTATCACTACATTTATCTATTACGCTCCTTCATTGTTGAGCACTCTACAAGTCGATATGGAACCCACGAACCTTGGCTACTCCACGAAGAATATCCCGACAGCGACACCGAACATGTACCTTAGATGCCTAATTGAAAAGACCCAATCCTTTCTACAACGCTTAAGATGGAAAGCGCATCATTTCCTTCACCCGACTGATTCCTCGACACAGAATGAAACATTCGGATTCAAAACAACAACCTCACCACCACCAATCACCGAGCTGCACGACTTCGAAGAAAGAATGTTATCGCTAGTCCAGAACATTGCATTTCAACCAACAAACTGCACCAAAACATTAGAAAGATCAAGAATGACAACGAACTATTCGTACCCGCCGACAAGACTACCAACTTCTACCGCGTGAAACCCGTACCATACAAACAGCTACTATATAATAACATTACGAAAACCTACAAGAAAGCGCCAGCAAACAGCACAGCCGAAATCATCAAGGAAGAAAGAAAAATCGCGAAAGACCTCAAACTAGACAGCAGAATTGACGAAATGGCCGAGAAAGAATGCTTTATTACATTAAAAGACCACAAACCGAACTTTGACAACAACCGGCCGACATCACGCCTCATCAATCCTGCCAATTAAATCCGAGATCGGTATCGTGAGCAAAAAAATCCTCGAACGAATCAACAATAAAATAGTATCAGCCACCGGTGTTATGCAATGGAGAAACAGTGTCTCAGTCATCGAATGGTTCAAGAACATTAACAACAAATCCTCGCACTCGTTTATCAACTTCGACGTTGTCGATTTCTACCCATCGATAACAGACGAGCTCCTAAACAAGGCCATCACGTTCGCGTCCGAGTATGACGAGATCACAGCGAAGGAAAGGCACATCATAATTCAAGCTAAGAACTCCTTGCTCTTTAGCGAAACCGAAGCTTGGTGCAAGAAGGACAGTAGCTCGAATTTTGATGTGACAATGGGCAGTTTTGACGGTGCGGAAACATGCGAACTGGTGGGATCCTACCTACTTTCGCAATTACCAACCGCGTACAGAAACGACATTGGCTTGTACCGCGACGATGGCCTCAGCGCGTTCAATGTTTCACCCAGAAAGACCGAAAAGATCAAAAAAGAAATCTGCAAGGTATTCAACGACAACAATCTCAAGCTTACCATCGAAGCTAACAAGAAGTGCGTGAACTTTCTGGACATCACTCTTGACCTCAGGTCCGGCACCTACAAACCGTACACGAAGCCAGGCAATGTCCCTCAGTACGTCAACGTGCAAAGCAACCATCCCCGTCCATCCTACGTAGAATCCCTGAAACTATTAACCAACGCCTTTCGAGAATTTCATCCGACAAGCAATCGTTCGACGCAAGCACTCGCCCATATCAAGAAGCTTTGAAAAAGAGCGGCCACAGCTATAACCTACACTACGATCCACAACCCGCACAAAAAATCCGCCGCAGAAGCCGTAATATCACCTGGTACAACCCTCCTTTCAACTCAAACGTCAAAACCGATATCGGACATAAATTCCTCAAAGCAATCGATGAATCCTTCCCCATAAACCACCCGCTAAACAAAATATTCAACCGGAACACAATGAAACTAAGTTATAGTTGTATGCCGAATGTCCAGAGCATCATCTCGTCGCACAATAAAACCATTCTACGCAAAGAAGCCAACAAGAACACCGTCACAGAAAGAAATTGCAATTGCCGCGCGAAAGATGCCTGCCCACTGCAAGGAGAATGCCAAACAAAGGCAGTAATCTACCAGGCCGCAGTGACGAACAAAGCCACGAAAGAAGTACAAACCTACGTTGGTCTTACTGAGAACACTTTCAAAACCCGCTACCTTAACCACACCAGCTCTTTCCGTAACAGAACCAAGAGAAACGCAACCGAACTAAGCAAGCACATTTGGAAATTAAAAGACTCTAACACCTCGTATACTATTAACTGGAAAATCATTAAGAAATCACAACCATATTCTAATAAAACCAAACGCTGTAACTTATGCCTGTCCGAAAAAATTTATCATCATATGCCACCCCGAACTAAGCTCTCTCAACAAACGGAACGAACTCGTATCCACATGCCGACACCGGAAGAAATTCCTACTACGATAACAATCTCACCACTACATGTAACATGATCAAATTAATTATGCATCTATTGTATATATTCCGTTGCGCTGTCAAAATATTATATCATTTACCTGATGAGTGTGGCAAGCTTAACACTTGCCATACGAAACAGTTCTGTAGTAAATAAAATTTCGATGAAGTAACTTGTGTTTCTCATCTTGTGTTATATATATATATATATGATTTAATAATAATTTGAAGCTGATCTAGATAAAAAACTTTATACAGAATTTTCGGCTGCAGACTGTCAGCCTTCCTCAGTGACTAAAAAGCGCTATATTTACATAAAACGTTAAAACTTAGTGCATTTATACATTCTCAAAGCTATTAACTTCAATTATATATATTATATATATATATATATATGTGTGTGTGTGTGTGTGAAATGGTAGGTCATCTCCTTATAAGGAAGTTAAAAGTCGTCTTGGGTGATCCGTTTGAGTCGGATAATATTTAGGCAAGACAACGCGAAGCGGTACGTTCTCGTAATATAATAGAATGTATGTTATGTATTTAGACTAGCTGATTCCAAATCTGTTTTCAGAATTGAAAACGGTTAAATATTGATCGAGATAATGTTCAAAATAATATACGACGAATCGTGCTTGATCGCCGACTAATTTCTAAGTACATAAACCGTTTTTACGAAGGGTATGCACGTTCTAGTAATATAATAGACACGTATGTTGTGTATTTAGACTCGTTTCTGTTTTCAGAAAAAAACTGTTTTTAGAATTGAAATCGAGCAAATATAGGCCGAGATAACGTTCAAAATCTACGTGCTTTTGTTGCTACGGGAGACGCGGACAGACGACAGACGCGGTTTGGGCCCAACGACGACAGACGCGGTTTGGGCCCTGGGCACCATGAATTGGGAAAAAACTCTAGGGGTGGGGTGGGGGTAGTGGTAGAAAAGGCGAGCGAGGGGATTATTGCGGATTCGTATTTCTAGTACTAATATTTCAGTTAGTATCACAGATTTGGATTTATCTTTACACAGTTTAGATAAAGTGGTCTTTTTGTTTCATAAAAATGGGCTTCCCTTTTGGTCACACCCCATGCTCATTGCTCCACCAGGCTGACTCAGGCATTAATGTTCCATGCGGTACGCACATGTTCGCATCGCGGATCTATTTTTTACATTTTTATCGACTTGTTTTAAGAAACTGGCGATCTCAAGATATAGCAAAAAATGTTACGACTACCGAATACATTCGCGCGAACGAAAGTATAGCGAATTGTAATTAGTACACGTCACGTGAAATCTTCGCAGATATCGAATATCAAATGTGTGAATTGGACGATGTCTTGTATACAACAAAACAGGGAAATTCCGAACGAACTATTTTATTGATTTCTCCTCTCGAGATGTGAGTCCCCTAGCGCCATGCCTCCGAAATCAAAGGTCTCAGCACGGAAAAAAAGTAGGGGCACTAACCGAATTTCGGATTTCGCTGCGAACGAAATACAAGCGCTGGCGGATAGTGACATTTTAGGTTCATGGTTCTCTCAGGAACAACAATGGCCACAACATTACGACAACCGAAACAACGACTTCAAGCGCAAGTTTCTCGAAGATAACCGCGCTACCGAGTTTATCAAGAGTAACCGGTTTTCCCATCATTCATGCGCAAAAATCGTAAACTGAATAACGAAAATAATAAACATACCCAAGAGCTCTCATGCCGACAAGAAGAACTTAATTTGTTCTAGATAGCCGTACTACGCGATTGACACAAGCAAGTTGGATAAAACTCAATCTCGTACCCAGATAAAATTGTCGATAGAAATGGCATATTATTCCGTTGTAAACGGTTAACCAAATCGTGACCAAATGAATATACATAGAATAACAAATAATAGCAGTATAGCATCGGCCGCCATTTTGTCTCGATACATTGCGCAGGCGAAGGGACCTGGAACTGACTATCCTCGACCTGACCTTCCTTGTACTTCCTTTCCAAACTCCGGACAATGTTGAACAATCGTAAGAGTGAAGAGCGTTCGCATTCTAGATTTAGTACAGTATTTTTTAATTAATATGCATCTCCTCTCTCGTTTTCACCAAATCAAGATGCATCAACTGCTTTATATCATAGCAAATACAATACCTGTCAATAAATGCGAACACGGTTTTGTTCTTTGATCATTTAAGATAAGAAATATGACGTTTTGGAAGCTCCTCAGTGACATATCTCATAGCGGAAAGGGAGCAATTACTTAAAAACCATCTAGTAGCAACTACAGTTTTAAAAAGTGGAGAGTTTTTGTTAAATTATTGGCTTCTGCAGTTATTTATCATTGTGTATGCCAGATTTGAGAGACAAACTCAAAAATTGAGTGCGCGGCGTAAGCTGGATCGATATGAAATATTATTTTTTGGTAAAAAATATCAAGAGAGAATGAGCTCTGAAATTAAACAAAATTTTAACAAGAGGTTCAACCTCCCTAAGCCACAGTCCACTACACCACTGCTTTGTGTATCAACGGCGTCGTCCTTGTTCTAAACACGACGTTATTGAATGTATTTTTACGTCTCAGCAACGACGTCGACACCGCTTCCGGTCCGGGACTCACAAACGTTTTCTGAGGATTTGAACTGGACCATCGCTCGCCATATATCGTGCATGTCTGCTCATTTAAGCTCCCTCAGTCACTACATCAGTGTGTATATACAACACACCTAAGTATTACTGATATATATAGTGACTACAGCGTTTAGGCAGTACATATAATATCAATCGAACCAGTACATCATTGCAACCTTCACTCTGACATCTGAGTCAAGGTAGCTCAATGGTTAGAGCATCTCACCGGCAATTAGAAGGTTACAGGTTCGATCCTGTCTAAGATTGTTATGAAGTTTTGCTCTTGACGATCGTCCATGTATCGTTTGTCTACTCCAAGTACTACATGCAAACACTCTGCATATTTGTATTTGTTAAATAACAAATTAAAATATCCAACACAGTTGTGAGTGGCGTGGCCTCCAGAATTATTGATTACGTAAAGAGCATCCTATCGCAACTCTGAATAGAAAACGAACACATAACCTGTAGCCTGCTCATTTTTAAATAAACATTTATCTAAAGAAGAGATGTTGTCCCAATTTGATTAAAAGTAATCTCTTACTAAATTATAAGTAACAAACAATGAAGATGGCAAACTTTTCGGCAAGACATTTTCTTTGTCTAAGCTCCGAGCTGAAACTTATGTAAATAACAAACAGATGAACAAAGCCTTTTACAAGCAAATCACGTCTTTTTGTTTACGAAGTTTGAGAAGGACAGGGCTGAGCAATTATAATTAAAAATTCACAAGATGTATATGGATTGTATACATATATACACCCGTTAATTTTTAATCATCTATTGAATTCAATGCATCAATCCCGCGTTTCCCTGGAGACCATTCAAATACCCCAAGCTTTAGGGATGTGGATGTATAGTGATATATACATCCGTATAAATAAAAATAACCGACTACAATTAGAACTAATAAACAATAATTACTTTCATGAGCTATAATCAAAGCAGTATTTCACATCGGTTGCATTATTTCTATTTTATTGTTAACAATACATTCTGCAGATTGCAAAAGATCCTACTAATGTACTGCACTCAAGAACAATAAACTTTCTATGTTTACACTATTTACCTTTCATTGTGTGACAAAGGGCCTTCGCTCGAAACGTGAGACTATTCAATATCACGGCAGTACTCCAACCTTTTGCCAACAGAACACATAATATAACAACATAATTAGTATAGAGTTGGTTAGTCTAACATATTTTCTTGTAATACATTTATATATATATATATATATATATATATATATATATATATATATATATATATATATATATATATATATATATATATATATATAATATATATATATATAGGCCTACAAAACCATATGTCGGCCATAAATCAGCACAACGCGCGTATTCTTTCAAAGTCGAGGCCATCCAACACGGATAAAGAAAGAAAATGCAATTGCCGAAATAAGAGCGAGTGCCCACTACCAGTTTCGACAACGGATAGCAGCGAAAATAAAATTTATATCGGGATGACGGCGAACGAGTTTAAACAGCGATACAGAAACCACCAAAAATCTTTCCGAAATGAGTTGTACGACAACGAACTAAACAGAGCTATCGAAGTATATTTGAAAAGACTCAAAAGAAACAAACGTATAGCTTCTCTGTAACCTGGTCCATTTTGAGTCATGCAGCATCCTACCAAAGTGGTGCCAAAAAGTGTAACCTTTGCTTGGAAGAAAAATTGCAGCTGGTAAAAGCCGGAAAAAAACGTCTTCTAAACAAGAGGGGTGAAATTGTCTCAAAATGCCGCCACAAGAACAAAACCAGCATTTATTAAAAGGCATTGTTTTTCAATTTGAATTGAGATCTGGTTGAAGCAGTGAAATTATTTCGTTTTCTTTAGATTCTCTAATAACTCTGCTTGAATATTGACATTGGTAAATCGGCATGATTTTAATTTATATTGTTCCATTTTGCCAAGTGTTCATTCACAGCAAGATGTACATATTGTTTATGTCGTATTTGTTCCTTATGTAAAGTCACTCTGTTTCTTAAGTTTTCAGTTCACATTTGGTGCATATAATTGTATAAATAACGTTCATTGTTAATTTTATATATTGTTCAAAAATTGCGCAATCGAGTTGTCGGTTTTCAAATAGTTACAGGTCCCGCATCTTGGTTCTCCACATTTTGTTACGACTGGTGCGATTTTTTCTGAGGAGAACTGGGCTTTCATTAGGATAGGCTTTCATATACTATACCATAACAATAGAAAGTTATAGATACCGCTAGAAACCACGTGAGCAACGTCAAGCGGTCAGGTTACACGTCTGCGCGGTTCATGATTTTACTGATGGAACGGCTTCTTGAGGTAAGTGAATCACGGCAATGTTTTTAGTCTTTTACTCAACCAACAAACGTTTGGGGTATAAATTTATACTCTAACATGTCTGTTGCTCTCGAATCACAATTTTTTAAAATTTTAATTGAACCCTTAAGCACATGTCAATTTTTGGTGAGAATACGTGTGAACGATTGGAATCGTCCCAAAATTCAATTCTCCGCGGTGAAAATACGAACGCCAATCTAAATGCTCTTTGACATGTTAATGTCAAACTTCCAATCGGAAACGTCCAACCGCGGTTTGCGGTTAACAAACAGAACGTCAATCTAAATCTCTGTAAAGAAGAGGGCAGACCTTCGACGCAACAATTATCCGTCTAAGCTCCGAGCTGAAACTTATGCAACGACAGACACATTAACAAAATCGTTTACAAGCAAATCACTTCAATTATTTACGGTTACAGGTAACTAATATTAGCTTATAAAAATAGCGGGACGTGGCCAATGACGTTTTGGAAGCTCCTGAGTGAAACCAGAACCGCTCATATCCCAAAGAGCGCAATTATTTAAAAAGCACCTAGTAACAACTGCAGTTTTTAAAAGTGCAGAATTTTTGTTAAATTATTAGTTTCTGCAGTTATTTCTCATTGTGCATGCCAAATTTGAGAGAAAACACAAAAATTGAGCGCGCGGCGAATAATCTGGATCGTAATCTGCATCGATATGAAATATTATTTTTTGTAAAAAAATACCAAGAGAGAATCAGCCCTCGAAATTAAACAAAATTTTAACAAGAGGTTCAACCTCCCTGAGCCACCGTCCACTACACCTTTGTTTATCAACGGCGTCGTCCTTGTTCGAAACCCGACGTTTATTTTGAAAGCATTTTTGACGTCTCAGCAACGACGGCGACACTGCTTCCGGTCCGGGACTCACAGACGTTTTCTAAGGATTTGAACTTGACGATGGCCCATATGTGTTAATATATACACTGATGTGGTGAATGTGGGAGAGCTTGGAGTAGACAAACGATACATTGGGCGATCGTCAAGCTTGTATCCTCAGAAAAATGATTCTGAGTCCCGGACAGGAATCGATCCTGTAAGCCTGATTGTCGGTGAGACGCTTTAACCGTTGAGCCACCGAGACTCAAATGGAGAGCGAAGGTTACAATGATGTACTGGTTCGATACTGCCTATGCGGCAGTCACTATATATCGGTAATGTTTTATTTAACATTAACGATTTTAGTGACTGCCGCATATAGCCAGTACATATATCAATCGAACCAGTACATCATTGTAACCTTCGCTCTCCATTTGAGTCTCAGTGGCTCAATGGTTAGAGCGTGTCACCGGAAATCAGAAGGTTACAGGTTCGATTCCTGTACGGGACTCAGAATCATTTTTCTGAGGATACGAGCTTAACGATCGCCCATGTATCGTCGATCGTCCATATATCGTTTAAGCTCCCACATTCTCACTACATCAGTGTACTGTATATATACAACACACTTCAGGGGCGGATCTAGAGTAAAATCTGACCGGTGCTCACCAATTTTAGTAGTCCGTTGTGCGCCGTAGGCGCACCCTTTCTAGGGGGGTCCTGGGGCATGCCCCACCGGAATTTTTTTGAAAATTAAGGTCTTAAAATGGCATTTCCTGCTTATTTACGACAGTTTTGGAGTCTTTCTGAATGGTAGATTTGTAGATACTTAAGACGCGTTTTTCCAGTTTACAAACTTCCAAGTGGTGGGAAAACTGCAGCCACAAAATATTGATTGCATCAAGCAGAAACTGAGTAACAATATGCAAGCAAGTAACTAGTGCACATGTGGTTTCCAAGTACGCTTTTGGGTTACGGTCAATTATTAGCCAAGAAAGATCGACTAGTTTATTAGTAAAATGAATTTCAGCCGCCATTTTGCGTCGAATCCAGCCGCTATTTTGCGTTGAAACCAGCCGCCATTTTTTTTACATGTTTTAAATAGTTTTTTTTGTTCAAAACAAAAAAATCAATTTAATAAGCACCCTCCCAGAAGTAAAATCGTAACGACAACCAAAACCAACATAGTGTACAATACGATGGGGATGCCAATGCAGTTCGAAATGTTTGACCACCAAACCAGCAAAATAGACTGTTAAAAATGTAGATAGATATGGAGGTTGACCAGCAAAATCGACAGTTAAAAATGTTTATAGATGTGTAGGTTGACCACCAAACCAGCAAAATAGACAGTTAAAAATGTTTATAGATGTGTAGGTTGACCACCAAACCAGCAAAATAGACAGTTAAAAATGTTTATAGATGTGTAGGTTGACCACCAAACCAGCAAAATAGACAGTTCAAATGTTATGATAAATAATATAAATAAATCTTAGCTATGCTTACAAATGTAAGCCTATTTTTTAAGTAAACATTAGATTATTTATACTTTTATTTGAGCATATAATATATATAACCACTGTAATCATGCATTACAGAGCTACACGTCAATATAAATACAATGCATACAGGTGCTGCATGTAACACAATAAGATTGAATAATTTGTTACATATGGCTACATGTACAGTAATTGACTTACCTAAACTAAAGGATATAATTTAATATGACTTAATCAACTAATTTGACAATATAGATAATAAAATATACTGTAATTATGATTAAAGTATCTGGTTTTGATATTAATCTATCAGAGCATTAAGAATAATAGGTCAATCACTAAAATTGTATAGTTGAGTTCTTACACTTAAATTATGATATCAGCGATAAATTAATTATTTTTCAACTACCGTACAATATCATCATTATCAATATAAAGAAACACATCCCTAACAAAAAAGGTCTATAGGCTTGCCTATAGGCATGTTGGAACATTTTCTATAGGCGACCTATAATGAAACCCCCATTAGCCTATAGACGCCTATAGGTGCCTATAGATGCCTATAGACTTTTTCTGTAAGCGATATTTGTATAATATGAGCACATTAATATTGAGATCACAGTAGGTCACATTAGAACATCGATCATTGTATTTACATTTAGAAATATATATCAATTATTTAATACGAGTGCTTTAGCTGAATAGTGTTCAAGCAACTAAGTTGTATTTTTAGTACTATTATTTCATATTGTATTACATTGTATAAGAATATAATGTGTTACATCTGAGGATATATTATTATTCAGTTTTATTCGATATTTGTTCAAATTGATAAATGTTTTTGTAAATAAGTATAACGATGAAAAATACCTTATAAGCAACCAAACAGCAGTGCTACTCGACTAGTGTACAATTATAATTAATACTTGTCGAGTCGAATGGTTATGTATATTTAATTCATTCGATTAATAACTTGCACTAGACTAGGCTATTACTCAGCTCTTCGACTTCGTAACAATTGTGTTATCCCTAATGAACATGTTACATAATGTTTTAATGTGAAAACACTATTAGATATGTATATATTAATATATGCATGGCATTTATAAGTACATTACCTTACTGGGCAGCGTTGATCAGACCGCAACTTCTCTTGGACATTTGCATATAAACAAACAGATAAATCGCGCTTCACTCGATTTTTTCCCTCCAAAACCTTCCTTTTGCACTGCTTCCGCAAAGAAACCAATTCCTGTTCACACGAATCGTCACTTTGACTGAGCAATCGAACTAGCTGACGCAGGACGCCGAGACAGTCGCTGTGACCAGCCATTTTTGTCGATAAAATGAAGAACTATATTATTAGCCTGCTCGCAGCCTGGGAAGCGAGCAGGCTAGAGGCTAAATGTTAACAATGGCACCGGTGAAATGCCTATATTTGGGAGCAGAGCACCGGTGAAATGCTTATATTTGGGAGAGGGCACCGGTGAAATGCCTATATTTGGGAGCAGAGCACCGGTGAAATGCCTATATTTGGGAGAGGGCACCGGTGAAATGACTATATTTGGGACAAGGCCTGATCGGAACCGTGGCACCGGCCATTTCTACCGTGGCTCCGGCCATTTCTACCGTGGCCCCGGCCATTTTTAACAGTGGCACCGGCATTTATGACCGTGGCTCCGGGTTCGCTGAACTGTCGGTATCACACTCGACATCACCTCGGCCTTCGCAGCTGCCCGGAGGCGATTGCGGGCTCATTTAGACCGTAAATATTGCTTTCCGCGGCGCTAGCAATTGGCTAGTGATGCTTATAACTTTCTCGAAATAAATGATTTCGAGAATTCATCAATGTGTTTAACATTATTATTATCATTATTATTATTATTATTAAATTATAACCAAGTAGTAATTAGTTTTAATTATTTAATTAGGAAAATCTGACCGTGGCTTTAGCCCTCTGGATCCCCTCTGGATGCACCCCTCTGGATCCGCCCCTGCACTTAAGCATTACTGATATATAGTGACTGCAGCGTATTGCTACCTTTACTCTGACATCTGAGCCTAGGTATCTCAATGGTTACCACGTTTCACCGGCAATCAGAAGGTTACAGGTTCAATCCATGTCCGAGATTGTTCTGAAGATTTGCTCTTGACGATCGTCCATGTATCGTTTGTCTACTCCAAGCTCCCACATGCAGTTTCTGCATATTTGTATTTGTTAAATAAATTAAAATAACCAACCCAGTTGTGAGTGGGGTACCTGAAGAATTATTGATTACGTAAAGAGCATCCTTTTTTCGCGGCTCTGAGTAGAAAATGAACACATAACCTGTAGTCTGCTCATTTTTAAATAAACATTTTTCTAAAGAAGAAACGTCCCACATTAAAAGTTATTTCTTACTAAGTTCTAAGGAACAAACGTCGAAGACGTCTGAGGGCGGATAATCGCCAGTTATGGACGAAACGATGGATTTTGAGAAGACAAAGGCAAGGAGTCTATGATAATGTTATTCAAGAACTGCACGCTTCTCAAAATCCATCGTTTGTCCATAACTGGTGATTAGCTGCCCTCAGACGTCTTCGACGTCTCCGTATCAGCAAAAGAAATAGCAAGATATCTTCGTCGTCTGACAAATCATCTTGTTCACTATCCGCCATGTTGTTTTGGGGAATAACACGCATGCGCACTTCTTTGCTGCGAAGAGTTGCGAGTTAGGTTTTTGCCGCACACTAGGAATTTTTGTCACGAATGACAGAAAATATCAAACATATTTGATATTTGTTGTTCACGACACGAGTGACAAAAATCCTGTATATTTTCCCCGCACACTAGGATTTTCGTCGCACGCAATTGGTCACGAATGACATCTGTGCGTGCAACTTGCACTAGTGTGCGCCGGGCTTAAGCTCCGAGCTGAAACTTATGTAAATAACAAACAGATGAACAAAGCCTTTTACAAGCAAATCACGTCTTGTATACGCAGTTTGAGAAGGACAAGGCTGAGCAATTATAATTAAAAATTCACAGGATGTATATGGATACAGCCCTGGATTGTATACATATATATACATCCATTTTTAATTATCTATTTGAATTTAATGCATCAATCCCGCGTTTCCCTGGAGACCATTCAAATCCCCCATGCTTTAGGGATGTATAGGATCGGATATACATCCGTATAAAGAACAATGATCAACTACAATTAGAACTAATAAACAATAATTACTTTCATGAGCTATAATCAAAGTAGTATTTCACTTCGGTTGCGTTATTTCTATTTTATTGTTAACAAAACATTCTGCAGATTGCAAAAGATCCTACTAATGTACTACACTCAAGAACAATAAACTTTCTATGTTTACACTCTTTACCTTTCATTCTGTGACAAAGGGCCTTCGCTCGAAACGTGAGACTAGTCAATATCACGCGGCAGTACAGGTATACTCCATCCTTTTGCCAACAGAACACATAATATAACAACACATAAATACAACACATAATATTATTGACTTTATAGAATGTAAAAGTTTCACGTCCTATAAAATGGACTGTCATGCATCTATTTTCTATAAGCAAAATATATATTGAAATACATATGGTAAACCTACATAGATATCCACACGGAGATGTGTCACGAATCTGTTTGAGTTTAACCAGCTACAGTACATTTATAATCTTATATACATATACACACACACATAATATATATATATATATATATATATATATATATATATATATATATATATATATATATATATATATATATATATATATAAATATATATATATATATATATATATATATATATATATATATATATATATATATATATATATATATATACATATTTTAAAGAAACAACATTGATAGTACCACTGCACTTGTTTACGCTTATTAGTGGTTCATGGATTATTTATGAATATATTACTTACATGCATGTAATTGTTATGTTGAATTTATTATAAGGTTTTTCAATTTGAATTGAGATCTGGTTGAAGCGCTAAAATTATTTCGTTTTCTTTAGATTCTCTAATAAGTCTGCATACTTGAATCTTTACATTGGTAAATCGGCATGATTTCAAAGTTTCCATTCCTGCATTTCTCCAAGTGTTCTTTTACTCAACCAACCGACGTTTGGGGTGTAAATTTACTCTTACATGTCTGTTGTTCTCGAATGAGAACGTTTTTGAATTGACGTTTTTCAATTTCTGGTGAATACGTATGAACGATTGGAATCGTCCCAAAATTCAATTCTTCGTGCTGAAAATACGAACGCCAATCTGCAGATTGCTCTGTGCCATGTTAACGTCAGAATTCTAATCGCGGTATGCGGTTAACAAAAAGAACGTCAATCTAAACCTCAATAAAGATTAAGAGGGAAGACCTTCGCCGCAAGAATTATCCGTCTCAGCTCCGAGCTGAAACTTATGCAATGACAAACACGTTAACAAAGCAAATCACTTATTATTTACGGTTAGAGGAAGCTAATGTTCGCTTATAAAAATAGCGGGACTGGCCGACTTCGTTATTTTAAACCCAGAAGCCTTGTCGCTCAGAATGAACTTGAAAATGGTTATACCTGGTGTTCGCTTTGCCTTTTTGGTTTGCTCAGTTCTCATCTTTATCAAGCCGATATCTGCTATTTTTTGGCGACGGCCGACTTTACCATCTAACCCAAATGATCCTTATTACCAGAGTAAGTTGATTTTTCTACATATTAAGATTTTACGTTTTCTCTTTCAGAAGCACTTAACATGTCCTATGCCAGTGATTCACATGCTTCAACTAAAAGACGATTATTTTACTTATGCTATACGCATCTTCTATAGCTCGTTTTTACACCTTTTGTATTCTTTAATGTGTGGAGTCGTGTTACAGCGAAGATTATCAGTGATATGTATTTTGGTTAAATTTGAGTCAGTGTGAGTTAAATTTGAGTGAGAGTATAGCCCTTTCTTACAAGTTATTTTTAAATAAAAATGTTTTCGGTTTAAATTTATAACGTGCTTGATTTATTTATTTTGCTTTAATTTAAAGCTTTTCAAAAGGTTCCTTCACCCAATGTTACTGCAAATAAGCTGATGAACAACTTCCTGCATATTCCTTCGAGCACCACTGGAAAGAGGTCCGGGCACCACAACATTGAAGATATAGTGGTTGTAATAGACGGCTCAGGGTCCGTTTCTAATTGTGAATTCGGCAAAGGAAAGAAAGCTCTGACAAACCTGATGGAATTATTAAACACACCCCCAATTAATGCCAAATACGCTGCAGTTACCTTTGGCACCACTGCCAACGTCAACTTCAAATTCTTACCATATGCATTAGCAGCTGGTAAGATGATACATATTCCTTATCCAGGCGGTTTGACCAACACCCAGGCAGGTCTGGTGGAGGCAAAGAAGCTGTTTGACGATCCCTCCTCAGGTAAATATATATTTAGACACATCTTATCAAAAACACTAAAATAAATTGGTGTACTGCTGCATAAAACGACAAACTCCCTGTATTTTATACATAATTTACCTACAAAGTCATGTTATATCGTTAGATAAAAATTTCATAGTTAAGAATAACCCAGAGAGGTGCTCACACATGCAGTCATGCATGCTCACACATGCAGTCACGCATGCGAAATAATTAGCATCTCGATATACCTGTTGTATCAATAGTAAATTCCTTGCTCGTTTGCCCGTAGTTACACTTGTTCTTTCTTAAATGAACTGACATTTTTGCGGATTTAAGAGATGAGACCAAGATGGTATAGGTATACGCTAATATTTTTTGGCTATGTTGAAAAACAAATCTTCGAGCAATACAGGGGACGCGTCCCTGATTTCTTTGGCAGATATATTGATGACTGTTTAGGCATTGTATCATATACTTACGTACATATACTTACGTACAAACCGTTAATAAATAAATCAGTGAAACCTACATGTGTATCGTTCTTAGATATTTCGGTATCTTTTAATGGTGAAACGCTCACAACGTCCGTCTTCTATAATTAGCGACCGACTCACACAGTTATCTTTTGTTTTCTTCCTCCCACCCTAACCAAATACCGTAAGACCAAAAACCCGTACGTAAATAAAACCCATCCGTTGCGCGTTACAGTAATGCTTGTTTATACTACACTGAATTGTAGGACAGGTCCAGGTCGTATAGTCTGCACGATTTTACACCATAAACTACTAGGTTACCTGAAAGGTACTGAATGCTGCCTTTTGTTTCCAGCGCACTGGATCTTCTAGCATGGTTGCGTTTTTTCCCAAGCACATGAAATATTACATAGATAATCTTTCTCAATTTGTCCAAAAACGTCAACAATGTAATGAGTTCCGGTAGTTTTATTGCTACATTGCTTTCCGGGAGATTTAATACAAACAAGACGCCCGCTAGGCGTTAACTCGGGCTACTTGAGGTTGTGGCTTGTTGAAAGACATTGTAGGCAAATTCAGTGAACACAAATCTATAGTTGTAGGTATACATGTAATGATACGGCTGTCAGTGCAAGGGTGGTTAAATTTTCCATCATTGCAAACCCATAACATAGTGTTGGCCAACGGCTTTGATTATACGAAGGTGAGTTGGCTCAGTATCCAAGCTGGCTTACTGAGAATTCTGCCCCACCAAATGAGCCACCCTGTTTGCTGACCTAATCCAGTTCTAGCCAACAGGGTCAGCCTGGCAAGCGAGCCGGCCTGTGCTCATGTAATAACAATTCATATGGTCAGTCCGGCAAACAGGTTTAGTTTGAGCAAGTAATATATCAGTTAATCTTTTTCTCAGTGTATAAGGCATAGCAGTAAATAATAATAATAATAATAATAAAGACGTATTAGGAGCATTATACAATAGTCTCAATGCTCTTACAACAATATATATATTCTTAAAGTTACTTTTAAAACTAATTACAGTTTTATTATAAGATAAAGCCTACTACATATATATATTAACACTATGAACAATAACTATTAATTTTAAAAAAGAAAAGTCTTAACTGCAGACTTAAAATTACTTAACATTTCAAACCATTTAGCTGGCAGTAGCAAGGTGTCATAAGCTATTAATATAAACAGTTTAAAGAAATGTAATTCAAAATCATTATTTCTTTGAAGTTATATAACATTTTGAGCCAGTAAACATATTCATAATTTTAGCATATTTATTATTTGAGAGGCTTTATACATACTAGTGACTAGTCCAGTGGGCCAGCCAGCTAGCTAATTGTAATATAAAGACAGATTGCTGCATAGTTAACTATGTTACTGTCTCGGTTAGCGAGTCAACTCGCTTTCCGTGTAGTCAAGGCCAAAATTCAGACCCGTCACTGGTAAACCAGCAAACAACAACAAACTCTTTACTCCTTGATCTTGATAGTTGGTATGGGTGTCAGAGATTTATATACTGTGTGTTCATTTGTAAGCATTTGTGTATAATAATACATGTATGAACAATCGATACAAACTTACTGATAACCCAGAACATTTTGGAGCCCCATTTAATCTTACAGGTAAAATATCGAGTGAAACAGGGTTACTCAATGGCAACAATGAGTGTCAGAGATTTATATACTCTAGTCTGTACGTTCATTTGTAAGCATTCGCACATAATAATATGAACAATCGATACAAACTTACTGATAACCCAGAACATTTTGTAGCCCCATTTAAGCTTACAGGTAAAATATCAATATAAGTGAAACAGGGTAAAATTCGATAGCAACATTGCATACTTTAATTATAGTACTTGGTATATGTGAAACAATAAACTATAGCATCGACTTTATTTTGTATAACATAACATGATAACAATAAACAATACAGGCAACAAAGTTTATAAAAATATTACAGTTACCTCAGAACAGTTAACATATTTTCAAAAAGCATTCATACGTTGAGTTTCATATTAAATTGTTAAACATAGGTTTAATCGAGTACACATCAGCGTACAGGTACGGCATTTTCAGTGTACGGTTATCGAGATCTCAGATCGCAGACAGAGACTGCACCAAGGCACCAACCGTGTCTAAATCGCTCGTTATCTTTTAGTGTAGCCGTAGGTCTTCGGCGATCGGCGTGTGCGATTGTAAGCATCGTGAGATCAAGATACTGCCAGCCACATCAAATATTTTCAGTGAAGAACACTCGAGGAAAGGTAACCAGATGAATATTAAAAATATGACAATGGCGCATAAATATATGCAAGGTTCAGATCGATCTCGTACCCAGTCCCAAGTGGGATGATGCAATAATTGCCATTTCGCGACATTGCCAAATAAACAGAGCCCTTTTTAAGACTCGTGCTCTCCCCCCACAGGGGGAGGCCCGAGTAATGATATAATTTTCAAAACAGATGCGACTTGA
>JAYKKM010000442.1:3562500-3570000 GCA_035772405.1 Chrysogorgia sp. JL179-B06
TACCTTTATTTTTTGTTTGGTCCTCAAGCTGTCTGCATAACAAATTCAAAACTGACAAAGCCATTGGATTTGAAAATAAAACTTGCCTGCCAACAGATTAGTTTCGGCATGAAATCAGCTTATACAGTCAATAGTCAGTTTCCTTTGAAACAAACATTAGTACCACATCCGCTTATTTTGTACCAAAACTGGCTTGTTTTGATGGCATTGCAATGCTGCAACTATAATATCCCTTGGCATAACTCTTGTAATCTACCTTTCTTGTTGGAAATGGCGGACAACTTCCGGCAATGGCAGTTTCTCTCGCTGGCGTCAATTTAAATTTAAACGCTAAATTTAACCAACAACCAAAAAACCATCGCAAATTCACGACATCGCAATCTCAAACCCTAATCCAAACCTACCCCTTCGACTGCGACTGTAACTCTTTAACACCATTTCCTTTGGTTACATGACTTTGGAGCCACTTGCAATTTACGCGGGAAATTTCTGGCGGGAAATGAAATTTAAGCCGATCGAGATTATATGCACCCAAGCCCCCGGGCCTTCGCTGATTTTTCCATTCATTTCCACCCTAGCAACGATGTATGAACCAGGAAATCCGAGATATTTAAATGAACAAAATAATTTCCGTGATTGGACTTTATTTTGTTTTCCTGTTTTCTTACACGTTTGTACGCGTTTTGGTATTCAGAACAATGTAGCATTTTGAATAAACGTGAAAAATGTTATTCCACATCTCGTCATATAAATCTCTGACACCCATACCAACTATCAAGATCAAGGAGTAAAGAGTTTGTTGTTGTTTGACCTTGCTACTGCCAGCTAAATGCATGGTTTGATTTCCTGCCATGCCTTATACACTGAGAAAAAGATTAACTGATTTAATGCTTGCTCAAACTGAACCTGTTTGCCGGACTGACCATATGAATTGTTATTACATGAGCACAGGCCGGCTCGCTTGCCAGGCTGACCCTGTTGACTAGAACTGGATTAGGTCAGCAAACAGGATGGGTCATTTGGTGGGGCAGACTTCTCAGTAAGCCAGCTTGGATACTGAGCCAACTCACCTTCATATAATCAAAGCCATTGGCCAACACTATGTTATGGGTTTGTAATGATGGAAAATTTAACCACCCCTGCACTGACAGCTGTATCATTACATGTACCATTGTACCTACAACTATAGATTTGTGTATATTGAATTCAAATCACTGAATTTGCCTACAATATATGTCTTTCAACAAGCCACAACCTCAAGTAGCCCGAGTTAAACGCCTAGCGGGCGTCTTGTTAATTATACTGTGTTGACATTTATCCCGTGAAACTCTGTAATATTAATCATGAAATATTGTGTTTTTGTCCGATTTAAATCAATTCTATATCGAAATGATCACTTGAATCTGGCGAATCGAACGCTGTAGGTTTCGTCTACTTAAAATGTGAAGATCAGATGTTATATGAGAAAATGCGTATTAGCGATTAAAGCGAGACTCGTCTCTAAAATCAAAGGACATGGCTTCAAGATCTATTCGTTGTTTACCCGATGATTTAATGCTCTTATGTCCATTAAACCGATGTAATTTCGTAACAGATATGTTTCGTATACCTTGCCGTTGTTTTTTATATAAATTTTGACACACGAAGACCTTCAATCGAACAGATATTAGAAAAAATAACATTGCCGCGTCGGGTATTATATCACAACAGCATCAGCATGTTTTATAGTGCCTGTCACTTCATTTATCACTTCATCAATGTTCTTCATTCTTCCATTTACAGCAATTGAGCAACATATTTCAGTACAATTTAGTAGCACATTTAAACAGTTTGATCGATTCAATAAAACATGTAAACATAGATTTGATCGAGTACACATCAGCGTACGATAATAATGGAGACCGCGGAACAACCTGTTTCGAAATCGCTCATCTTTTACTTTTAGTGTAGGTCTACCGCTATCGGTGTCTGCGATTGTAAGTAGTGTGAGCATGTTTATTATTAATATACTTGCCAGCCACATTCCTTATCAATCTTATCACAAATTTGCTACAGTCTTGAAGTTGATCAATGGCAATGGCGACCAAAGAAGCGTGGATGAATATAAGGTCAGCGCTCGTTTTCATCACTGAAACAGTCACTGAAACAGTCACTGAAACAGTCATGACGTCATGAGAATAAAGAACAACGAAATAAGATCACGTCAGTTTGATAGATGGGAATTAGGGGCTGTTTACTTGAATCTGGATTCAGTTTCATTCCGGATTGAACGTGAACTCAAACCGCGTTTACATAGGAATGCTATCCCAGGATCGAAAATCGCGCGAATTCTGAAATTTCAAGATGGCGATCAATAACATTATAGCGGATATGTTTATTTCAGCGATTTCTGCGCTTCTACACCCTAAATTGATAATTTGGCGAAGAATAAACATAAAGAAAAGCATTACTAGCAACGATAATCGATGCGATCGCAAGTAAACAAGTATTTAATTCATCTTTAATTTATAACGTCGTCGACAAAGAGTTATTTATATTGAACAATATGACGTCAGCGCAATTCCTGTATCTAGCTGCAAATTGTCGTCTATAATTGTTAAAAGCACGCATGTGTTGTTCGTTTCAGTCTTCTAGGTCGTATTTTTCATTCCGGAATGAAATCTCGCACCGCCTTTACATGACACCGGAATGAAATTTCAATGAAACTCAATCCGGAATGAAACTCAATCCGGAATGAGAACCGGAATGAACTCAATCCGGATTGAGCTGCATCTCATTCCGGATTCACGTAAACACCTAAAGGGATTTTAACAGAACCGGTATGAGTTCAATCCGGAATGAAACTCAATCCGGATTCATGTAAACAGCCCCTTAGTTGCATTTTGTTGACCAGAAAAATAAAAATAATAAAAATACAGAAGTGCAGCCCATTCTAAGACTTGGTGCTACCCCACAGGGGGTAGCCCAAGTAATTAATGTCGCCATGTCGAACCCCCCCAAACGTAACACGCCTGCCACGCAGGCTACACTGCAACTGTCCTAAATCTCACCAAACTTACAATGAAAGACACACACCTTATGGTAGATATAAATACACATTATTTAATTTATATATTGTAACAATAAACTGCAAATAATAGATGAAAATATCCTCTAATTTTGACAAATAAATTCCAATATAAACACAAATTGGCGCACGAGCTTAGACCACCTGTGTTCAAATGTATAGGGGTCCATTCAAATTAGATTTACTAAGACGTATTAGGGATTCTACTCCAATTGTTAGTGTGGATAGGTTATATCAGTAAGTTGATAATTCTACCCACATTGGACTACTGTGATGTGGAGCTGGCAGGAATATGGATAACTAAATATCGATGGTCATAATCAGAGGTCTCTATGCATGTCAGAGAAACTGATCTTTCCTAAGTCGGGACTTGAAACTGATTGGTTAATAGAAATCCTAAGTTTTGTACCTTTTGTATTAGAAGCAAGTTACATTGTGTAATGCTAGTTAGGAAATTCCATGGCATTTTAACATCATATCTACCAGTAAAGAGCTATTTTCCATGTTTCAATTAATCTGTTCATACATGTTATATCACCATTATCTATTGCCTTAATTGACAATATGTAAAGGATATGCAACTTTTGAGTTCAAATTAGTTTTTGTAACATTGCACTGTACATTTATGAATATGTGTTGAAATTTGTAACAACTGTAATTTGTTAGAAAACAAGACCCCTATATATTGATACCAGTGTTAGCATTGAAGGGCCTATCCTGTATAAATATTATTGTATTATTATTGTATTATTATTATTATTATTATTATTATTATTATTATTATCATTATTATTAATAATATTATTATTATTAATACTAATAATAATAATGCATTAACAATAATAATACTAATAATAATAATGCCTAATGCAGATTGCAGATCCACTGTACCATATTTGCCATGTAACAAAGCATATATATGTGGCATTGTGTACGTAATATCACCATGCACATATATATTATAAACTATATTCAGGATGCCATGCCTAGTCTGCTTGTCGACAATGATCTAGCTAACACAGTACTTAGTAGTGTCAACATACCCAATGTGAACATAATAATAATAAGCTGTATTTTACATTGACAGATCGCGACATAATAAATTGTGACCCACTACGTCAGCTAAGTAACTGTAGGTCTAACATGTTCCATAATGGATGGAGTATATAAACACAGATTATATATGGAATACATGCCAGTATACAAAACATGGACGTCAAGATCATATCGTCAGAAACATAAAAAAGTATAACCTTATTGCCAGTGACGGCCTCTAACCATTGAGCCATCGAGATTCAGATGGAGAGAGGTTACAATGATGTACTGTTCTAATGATATATGTACTGCCTATGCAGCAGTTACTATATATATCTGTAATGATTGGGTGTCTTAATATATACACTGCTGTATGCAAATGCAAGCTGCATTTAGGCAGACATATATCAATAGAATCAGTACATCAATGTAACCTTCACTCGCCATCTGAGTCTTGGTAGCTCAATGGTTAGAGCATCTCACTGGAAATCAGGAAGTTATCCCTGTCCAGGACACAGAATAATTTTTCTAAGGATATGAGCTTGCTTGACAATCATCCATGTACTGTATCGTCTGTTTCCCCCCGAGCGCTCCCTTATTCACTACAGCAATGTATATATTAACACTGACAAGTATACAGTAATGCTTGTTTATTGCTACAAAATTGTAGGCCAGGCCTAGGTCATATAAACACAGCAATAGTATGCATGTTTTTTTACCCTAAACTACTGTATATATAGGCTAATTATCAAGCATAGTATTTATAATTTCAATAAAATAATAAACATACTGTACATGCAATTCCAAAATTTGTACTACCACTTTACTATTCTGCAGTATTATAAAGAACAAATGGTATATATTTTAAACTGCATGGATTTAATTCCAACAGTCAAAATATTATACATATGCTTGAAAATTGAAAATTCTAAACATTCAAAACATCACACACCTTCAAATTTTTCCAAATCTCTCTGTTAAGTATTTCCGAAAATGTGTCTATTAGATTTCGGAGCTTGGAGCAAATACACAATACAGTGTATAATTATTAAAATTACATTAAAATTAGCGAGTCAAGTCAAAAAGTTAAACGATAAAGTGAAGCACTGAACTGAAGGTAATGGCTATTCGTACGGTAGCCGTACGACGCTATAGTCTCTTAGAATTCAACGAAATGCTGGTAAATATCACCAAAATACTAAACCTAACCCTAATCCTAACCAAATTACTAACCCTCACCAAAAAAAACTATGCAGAAAAGGCAAATTAATTGCTCAACACAGACCGGTGAGTCGGTGACAATCACAATATACATAATTATAATAGTCCTTTTACCTTTTACTTGTGTCTGTCTTTGATTATCTTGTCCTTCAACACTACAGTTTCGGCTACAGTTTCTGATAATGTCTATAGTAATGTTTGTTCATTACTGCATCCGCTGATTTTGTGTCGAAATGGCTGGTTTTTATGGCAATATAAATTTCGCCGTCGGCGAATAACGGCTTCTTCCGGAAAGCGGTTTGTCGCCAATGTTTCAATACTGTTTCAATTTTTGCATTCGCAATCATGTGACGGTTGCAATTTAAATATTAATTAAAATGCAGAGGTCTACCTAGGTCTACCAATCAGCTTCTGTCTATATCTAGTTACCAGGACCAAATTTTCCGATGCCGCGCATGAGGACGGTTGGTCATATATATATATATATATAAACAAATAAACCCGATTCGAGATCAGGATCGGCTTGCATCTCGCGTGATAAGGGACTAAACGCTGGTCGATATTAGCACCCTCTCCCTCAGGCCTTCGGCTGGCGCTTCGCGCCGGGCGGAGGGGATTAAAATTGTAAATACTATATGCTTGATAATTAGCCTATATATACAGTAGTTTAGGGTGAAAAAACATGGATACTATTGCTGTGTTTATACGATCTGGGCCTGGCCTACAATTGTATAGCAATAAACAAGCATTACTGTATACTTGTCAGTGTTAATGTGTGCGCTGCTGTAGAATAAGGGAGAGCTCAGGGGGAAACAGACGATACAGTACATGGATGATTGTCAAGCGAGCTCATATCCTCAGAAAAATTATTCTGTGTCCCGGACACTGACCATTGAGCTACCAAGACTCAGATGGCGAGTGAAGGTTACATTGATGTACTGATTCGTTTGATATATGTCTGCCTAAATGCAGCTCGCATTTGTATACAGAAGTGTATATATACATCATAATTTTGACGATATGATCTTGACGTCCATGTTTTGTATACTGGCATGTATTCCATATATAATCTGTGTTTACAGTACTGATCCATCCATTATGGAACATGTTAGACCTACAGTACTTACACTGTAGCTGGCCTAGTGGCAGGTTCGGACTGGCTATTGTGCCATCGTGCCAGAGAACAATGGCTAGCCGTGTTAGAACAATAGACAGCCATTGTTCTATGGCACGATGGCACAATAGCCAGTCCGAGCCTGCCTAGTGGGTCACAACTTATTCTGTCAATGTAAAATACAGCTTATTATTATTATGTTCACATTGGGTATGTTGACACTACTATGTATGCAGATTGTTATGGATTGAACAAGTACTGTACTGTGTTAGCTAGATCATTATCGACAAGCAGACTAGGCATGGCATCCTGAATAAGGGTTATAAATTATATGTGCATGGTGATATAATTTAGATACTATAGTACACAATGCCATATACAGTATATGAAATCTGCATTAGGCATTATTATTATTATAGTATTATTATTGTTAATGCATTATTATTAATAGTATTAATAATAATAATAATAATAATGGAAACTATTAACTTTATTAATATCAATTTTTCTTATATGTTTACAATTGCAAATCTCACTTCTTGAGGATAATAATGAAAACTTTATTGAATTTTTTTTATATACTTACAACTGCAAATCTCACTATTAAAGGTAATTTACAATTGGCTACTTGATATACTATAATGGTTATATATTACACTACACATTTACATAAATATATGATATAAAAAGTAAGATATTAGAAGTTCATTAAATCTGGATTCGTCCAATCCTTGTTTCTAGAACAGAAAACGTAGTATGTCGTCCTTATTGCAATATTAATGATTTTCCTAATGATATATTTAACATGAGCCTTGTCTAAGTTCAAACGTTCCAACATTTCTATAAAAACCGAAGATTCTTTTTCAAAAACACCGAGTGCACTGATTGAGAGATTTACGAACTTTACCGACTGGAATTTTTTCTTTTGTTCTATGATCATCTCTTTATATTTTGAGTGTTTGCGCTGTATATTTTTTCTTAGGTTAGTCTCATATCCGACGGTTAGTTCGAGTACATAATAATAATAATAATAATAATAATACAATAATAATAATAATACAAT